>BPLR01005871.1:0-30197 GCA_021605095.1 Caerostris extrusa
AGTTACATTTCACTAAGATGGGATTATGAGAATATAAAGGAGCATTTTCATACTCTTCATCGGTTAAGCATCCGGAATATTTCTCATTAAATTCTGCCAACAAGGATTAAGTGAACTAAATATGTTTGTTGAAATCCGAAAGCCAATTAATAGGCTGGAATAAGATAATTCGTGAAAACAAATTTCGCATGTTGGCCGAGATATTCCATGCATTACTGTAATATACGCAAGTACAATGTATTTAAAAAGTATGTATTCAAAGTCCCAGGTCGATGCATGCAAGAGGGCACTTTTCGAGGTCAATTGTATATTAAGTATTTACATAGCCTCGCTGGCTTTTACAATTCAATATAATGATTGGAACTAGGGCGGGGGTCGGCAACCGCGCGCCAGTCGGAAGAGCCAAAAATTACAATTTACAAATTTTAAAAGTTTTTAAAGAGCCACAAAAATTTTTTCTTGCCAACAATAAATAGTACTCGCATAAATAAAGTTTTTTGATAAAAAACTAATCTATTTAAAATCTATAGAGAAAAATATCTATTTATTCATATATAAGTAGTGTTTTTCACAACAAATTAGATAATATATAAATGGCATTATTAGATAATTACTTATTATTTAAGTAAAGAATTAAACATTTACTTACAACACTAACTTGTACTTCAATAACAAATAATTGAGCAAACATATTCAATGGGAGCGATGGCACGCATGGTTATTCAAGTAGAAAATTTAAACTTTACTAAACAATGTAACTTGTACTTAAAAAAAAAAAAACAATAACATACATTTGAGCAAACAAATTCAATGGGAGCGTTGGTTTTGCATGGTTTTAGAAAGTTTGGATAAATTTTGGCCCATAATTTGTTGTTTTAAGTTTTAAACACGACTCTAAATTTTCATTTGTTAATTGGCTTCTTACTTTACTTTTAATTATATTCCTACAAGAGAACGCGCTTGCTCGCACGAATATGTCGATCCGGAAGATAGTCAACACTCCAAATGCCAACTTCGTCACCTCACTGCAGCACGCATGGAAGACTATTCCATGCGTCGAATATAAGTGCCTCAACTCGCGGCATTTCTTTAAATCTGTCCACTTTTGTTGCGTTACGTACATACATTTCTAGACCTCCAACTCTTCTAACTTGCTTTCAACTCTGTAAATTTTACTCACAAATCTTCTTTTTAAATCGATCAATTGCATTTCTAGAGATCCAGTATCAATTCCAAATGGCTCAATGTGGGATTTCGTTACTATTTGTGTTGAGAGGATTTACTATGAATGCTAGAGTGGTTTTGTTGTTTTTGAATAGCTCAAATCTGTCAGCAAATTCATCGTTAATTTTTTATAACTGTGCTGAAGTACCTCGTGTCAACAGTTACATTTTGGTTTTATCGCGATATTGCTTTAGAAATTGAAAATGAAGTAATTTACCGCTCTGAATATGTTCTGCAAAAGAATTAATTTTTCTTCAAAACAAACCAATTCTTCTACTAAAACATAGACTGGTTTCCCTTTCTTGCAGTTTTTGATTCAGCTCATTTAATTTCGCTGTGATATCCACCATAAAAGTAAAATTTTTGCTATCATTTGTCGTTCTCTAATTCAGGATGATTAATGCCTTTTCATTTAGAAATGTATTTATTTCATTCAAGCACAAAGCAAAACGTTTCAACACTTTACCTTTGGAAAGCCATCGCACTTTATTGTGAAGAAGGAGGAATACTGAGTCTCCATTTCGTTTAAGAATTCTTTAAACTGACAATGGTAGAGTGCTTTTTGACAAGATGCTGTTAACAATCTTGATTACCAAATTCATGACCTCAACTATTTCGGCCGGAAATGTTTGGGCACAAAGCGCTTCTTCGTGTATTATGCAGTGAAACGTAAGAATTTCGTGGTTTATTTTGCTCTGAAGAATCGTTGTTGCCCCTTTATTTTTTTCCTGTCATACTTCTGGTTCCATCAGTTGCTATTGAAACGATTTTATTTAAATCGATCTTATTGTCTTCAAAGCATTTTTTGCACGGCATTCGCTATATCTTAGCTGAGAGATAGAATCGGTGCCTAATAATCGTTAATCTCGTTAATCGATTCAGAACGATTTTTAAATGTTTTTTTTTTTTTTTTGATAAATAAATAATATTTGCGTATGGAACTAAAGAGCCGTAGCTTCACATCCAAAGAGCCGCAGGTTGCCGACCTCTGAAATAGGGCACCGATTTGTAAATGTTTTATGGAATGCCTTCACTTCAACATTGGTGAGTTTTTTGATGCCACAGTCACTTCAATCTCTTCTTTTCTGGTAGACAAAAAGTTATCTACCAGCAAAGAATTAATTCCCGTGGCCGAATAGGATCTAACTATTTTGCAAAACAATGCCACCGGCATTGCGACATAGTGCCTCGACTACGATTCGGAGAAAAAATGCCAAGGTACTGCTTGGACAAATCTGAAAAGAAATCTGCTGATGGAAGTTAGTGCTTTGGAATGAAAAACGATATTCATCACCGATTCTGTCACTCGTGGCAACATTCATCGAGAATTTCGTCTTGTAGGTTTTTACTGCAACTAGGGCATTCTACAACGATGTTTTTGGATAGGCTTTCAAAACGAATGCCGCACGTGAGGTCCTATTTGTTGGATAGTTAAAAAGGACTTCCCTTGCATGACAATGTACCGTCTCACAAGTCCATTCTTGAGAAGCAAAGTTTTGGCGAGAAGGCAGGTTGTGTTAATCAACTGCCCTCTGTTCTCTCCAAATCTGTAAACCCCTTCTCCCGAGAAATATTTGGTTTATTCCCAAGTTAAAATTGAAGATGAAGAGGCATCGGTAAGAATCGATAAAAGAGATTAAGATGCCTGTGACTTTGGAAAATGTTGTAGTGGAGGCGTTCCAGAAGGCGTTTATAGATCTGTACACTTGTTCCAAACGTTGTATTGAATTGGAAAGAGACTGTAGAAACTTAATATCAAATTTAATTTTATCCTCTGTATTATATGATCTGTGTGAGCTAATTCCTGGAATTCCTTTAATATACTGCGTATATCATGACACCTTTCAAGTCGAATATTATGAAAACATTCTGTATCTCTCAGACACTAGAAAAGAAACAGGGTTGTTACTTTCTTTCCTTTTATTAATGGAATTGAATGAATGTAAATGTCCTTTTATTAATGTAATTGGAATGAATTGGAATTGTAGAAATTGAATATTAAGAAGATAATTCAACTACAAAAAATGTCCATTTCAATAAAGAAAAAGTTTATTTGATTTTTTTGAAACGTCGTTTCTATTTAGAAACGAATTTATTTCTTATATTTAAATTACTCAAAAAAAATCTATTTTCTGTTTGTTTCGAAGTTAAAAAATACACAAAAAGTAACGACTTAAAATAATTTTGGTTCTATAATGTAGGAAGAATTTTTCTTCATGCATATATTTACTTATTTTACATTTTAATCTTTTTTTCCTTTTCAGTAAGTATACTTAGTTAAACGCACACAGATCTTAAAAATTAAAAAAAAAAAAAAGAATTTTTGAATTAATTGGATAAAAAAATGTAAAAGGGGGGGAATTTTTAATGAAATAATTACTCAGAAATAATGAATAAAAGAAACGAACGACCACTATTTAAAAAAAAGAAGGAAAAACATTTTGTTTTTAAGAATGTGAAATCCCTTTTTTTTTAAATTTCTTTTAAGAAAATGAATCTAATTAAATTTAAATATATTCTATGCAAATAAAAAGAAATTTTTACTTAATTCAATCTCATCAGCATAATCTTATTCATGTTGTTCTCTGTCAATTTCTCAACTCCATTGTTTCGAAGGCTTAAAATTTGTAATTTAATTTGTAACATTTATTTTTCACAACGGAGTGTTTCTCTCAACTGAATTTTACATTTGATAATTTTCTTTTCTTCAAGTGAAATTATGAATAACCAAACATTAGATTCAATTCAGTTGAGAAAAACGCTCTTTACGGTATTTAAAATTCAACTAACCCAATTATGTTAAAATATAATAGTTTGTTTTTTGAGAAACGGAAATGAAAATTTTACGCAAATAATAAAGAATTGACAAGTTTTTAAAAATAGCATTCCAGTTGTTCAATTATTGTTTAAGAAAATCAACATAATAATAAATCAAATTAATAATGATAATTCTCCAAAAATGATTAAAAAGTAAAATAGTTTTTCATTTTAATATATTATGCACTTATTGCCATAAAAATCAGTGCACCAATAAAAAAGTTACGTTAAGAAACTTGGAATTAAGGTTTGTGATAAGCATATATGCAAATGAATAAGATTACAGCGTGGCTACGTATTATGCATAACGACCAGGGGTGGCTATTCGGTAAGCGTGCATTTTTTGAAGAAGTTGTGAGTCGAAGTTAGGAGTTATTTTAAAAATCCCACTCCCGACTTTTTATGAAAGCAATTTTTATTTTTCCAAAACTCTAATAATCGATTATAAAATTGAATGCTAAGGAGGCAATACAATTGCTTCCTTTAATAATATAGCCAGCAGCAGAAACTTCTTTAGCAGCATAACAAGTAAGTGTTGAGAAAGTTTTCTAATTCTTATGTAAAGGTTTAGTGGATCAAGAATGAAAAAAAGATATTATAGAAGCTATTATATTATTTAAGGAGATTTAATGTATTACAAATAGCGCATCTTTATGCTTAAAACGTAAGATTTTCTTTTGCTTTTCTTAAATATTTGTATAATATTTTCCTGCATGTTAATTTGATTGTGCTATTTTTACAGGAAATATGTATTTTTGTAAGCAAATTTACAGTATCAGAATGTCCTTTTAGTGAGTTCAAATACTACACCTTTAAAATTAAAAAAAACTTTTATGAAAAGACTTTTCATAGATATTTGAGTTAAAAAAAATCGTTGAATTTATATTACATATTCTTCTATTTCCGCTAGTAAAGATCATAGTACATAAAATTACGGGAAACAGCCAAAAATCGAGAGTAGGTATAAAAATTTGACATAAAAATTTGAAATATTTTTGCTCGACTCCCTACGCCTTATATAGACAATAGAGACCGTTGATATGCATCCATTCTAACCCATAATTAGCCTCCCTAAGGAGCCTGTATGCAGTTTGCCTGCGGCAAAGAGTACGTCTTATCGTCAGATATGTTGTTATCGAGGAAAAGATTAACAACTATCTGAGAGAGAAAGAATAAGTGGGATTAGGTGGTTAGTTCAGCGTTGAACTGCCACATTGAACATGTTTGTGTAATGAGGTGTTGGTACTAGTGGACGAGATTTAGTTCGCAAATAGCATTCCTTTGTATGATCAGTAATCACCTCATCGAGAACTCACACAGACAACTGGATCATTGTCCGAACATTGGCTGTTTACTATCATTTATTACGTATTCTACTTCTGACAATCACACACCGTCGACTTCAAGTTGAGAGTATCTGCGGAAATTAGGACTGTGATATTTATAATTTCATTCTATAGTCATTTTTATAATGTAAGTCAATTCATATTGTCCAAATTCTTAAAATGCTATCACGTAAGTTGCAATAAGTAATGTACTCTTTCAGTGTAATCAATTAAAATATTTTATGTAAAATAAAAATAGATAAGAGATTTCATTAGATATATTTTACATAAAACTAATCAAAATATTTGACAGAAAGCTAACCAAAAATATTTATCATAAGTTTATTAAAAAAATGTATAATTTCATGCAAAAAGGAATCATTAATATATAAAAAGAATATGTTTTATTTCACCATTTTAATCGGGAAGCATTAGAAGGAAATTCGTCTTTCAAGTCGTGAAAAATGCAAAAAAAGTAAATGAAAAGCCAACATCACGCAAAACAGAACTATTTTCATATCAAGTATTAAAATACTGTCTTAAGACTACTTACACTTGCCAGAAAAGTCTGCGTACAAGCACATAGCACATATTCAAAATTTAAAATAAATCATGTTTTAATAATGATATTAATTTTTATATTGTATTTAATTTATTCTTTACACAATTCATTAGCATTTAATAACAATTAAAAGAAATACAACACAATTTTTGTTTAAAAAATAGCAATTAAAATAAGGAATATTAGAAATAGCTGCCAGAAAAAGTCTGCTTACAGATGAAAAAAGCATTAAAAAATACTTTCCATTGGCTTTCAACTAAACTTTAATAGGTGGTTGGATAACCCTTACGTCTGAGAACCTCTGTTAATCGTTTGGGCATAGAATGGACGAGTTTGGAGGTCTCCTCTGAAGAAATGTTATTCCATTCTGTGATTATCACTCTCTTTAACATTTCTTTTGAGGTAATCTCGTGCTGTCGAAATTTTCGCTCCAACAAGTCCCATAAATGCTCAATGGGGTTTAAGTCCGGCGATTGTGGGAGGAGAATGCAATTGATTTTTGATATTGTACAGAAGCCAGATTTTAACATTATGGGCAGTGTGTTTCGGATCATTGTCCTTTGAAACCAAAAGTCATCTCCTAGGTTCAAGTCATGTGCGCTCTGTTTCAAATTTTCTTTTAAAATGTTGATATATCCCATATGGTTTAATGTCGACTCTATAAAGGTTAGACGACCTACGCCGTTGGCAGCCATGCACCCCAGAGCATTATACCACCTCCACCATGCTTAACTGTAGGCACAGGTTTCTGCTTCTCAAAATCCGTACCTTGTTTTCTCCACCAGCTTACATCCTTTTATGCCAAATATGCAAAACTTGCTCTCATCAGAGAATAGTACTTTTTCCCAAAATTGTGGAGACTTATTTACATACTCATTTGCAAAATGTAAATGCTTTTGCCTATTCACAGCTCCTGCGAGCAACACGGCCATGATACCCAGCCTTTTTCAAAATTTTTCTTATGGTGTCTTCATGGAGTGTTTTTTTTAAATCTCTCTAACGTCATTTGCAATCTGAAAGGCACTTATACGTGGATTTAAACGTACGGACTTGAAGACATATCTCTTTTCACGGGCAGTCAGATTAGATGGACGTCCAGAACGTGGCTTTGAGATTATAGATTTCGATGAAGTGTAATTATTGATCACTCTTTGGATAGAGGAATGAGTTCTTCCAACAATCTTGCCAATTTCCCGAAGAGTTTTGCCTTCATTCCTAAGTTTTTATGATGATCTTTCTTTCTTCAGGAGTAATCTCCTTTCCTTGTAAATCCATTGTGAGTTACTTGCCACAAATCTTGTAAACATAATATTTTTAACTACTATCTAATAAAACTGAGCAAGTGGTTAAAGTTAATTGAAGTTTGATTTGCACATTTCATTATATTTATTTTTGTACACAAACTTTTACTGGTAACAATTTGTGTTATTTTTATTTCAATTGTTATTTCTTAAACACAACGTGTGTTATATTTCATAAATTATTATGAAAAGTTAATGAATTGTGTAAGGAATAAAATAAATACAATATAAAATTATTATCATTTTCAAAATATAATTTTTTCGTTCTTGAATATTTTCTATGTGCTTGTACGCAGACTTTTTCTAGCAAGTGTATGACATATTTACATCGTTTTCTTCTGTTAGTTTATTAGCAATAATTTCATATATTTGTTTTATTTTTTGTTTTCCGGATTAGTTCACCTAGATTAAACTTAAGGTAATAAAAAAGTCGATTTTTAAAATTAATCCTAAAAAGAATTTGCTTTAATTCTAAGCAGATAATCGTTGGACATTAATGGGTAAATAATATTTTAAATACATGTCAGTACACAGTTTTATTTGAAAATTCACATTAATAATAGATTTTAGAAAATTAAAATGAATTGAATAATTATTGACAAGTATGAATTGAATAATTGAATAATGAATTGAATAATTAATTGACTATATTATAACAATTTCAAGTAATTAATGTCGAATCATCTTTTCAAACGTTCCGTAATAGATTCTGATTCCGAAAATAAATATTAAATTGGAATATTTAGTTCGCAAGGGTATTATAAATGTTGTTTAAATTGCGTGTTTTGAAACAAATCGGGGTAAGCCTCTAAACCTTGTTAACTCTTAGGATTAAGTATATTGCAATCACTGTATTGCATCAAAAGATTTGCCTTAGATTTGCAAAAGATTAATGTAATGTTAAATAGCGATTATTTAGCAAATAGTTCGCAAATTGGAGATGTGCAATTGCTTTTGTATCAAACATAATTCGTATTCTCATAAAATATGTATTTTAAATTGCATTATTTTATTCTTATTATAATTTTATAACAGTTACTTTTGTCTTGCATACATGCATCATAAGAGAATTATGTGTGATTATTATTAATCAGCTCATGCTTTAACCCAAAAGTATTGTACTAAAGCCCTTCATTAGTTAACACTTAGTTAACAATCATTAAGATCTTATTAGGAATTTGAAATTTAAAGAACAATTCAAATATGGAAGAAATTTTAATGAGATAAAAATGTTAAAATATACATAAATATTTCATTACTGTGTTAAAATGTATATGTGAGTTCCTTTATGCAATTAAAGGAACCCAAATTTGTATTAAATAATAATTTATTATCAAATTTATTTTTATTGATTTTTGAAACGCTTTCAGACTCTTCTAAAAATCTTCAGATTAAATGCCGCTTTGTTTTCTTAAGTAATCTAATTTTACAGCTTAAAATAATTAAAACTTACAGGAAAAATAAGAGAAAAAAATAATCCAAATTATATTTATTGAAACATTTAGGATAAAATAATCTTACACAACAAATTTAATTGCCTTCCATATGCTCAGAAGAATTGAACGATGAATTATAAACTAAATAAGTTTTTGTAAAAATAATTTACTTATATTCGTATGTAAGATTCGTTTATTATTTATTCTAGTATCAAATCAAAATTTAAAGATTGTGGAAAAAGTAATTTATTTCAACAAAATCAAACTGTAAAAATGACAATTTGATTTTCCAAACATATATAAAGAATAATAGGTATAACATTTTAATAATTTATAAAAATATTTCGTCTAGCTTTAGTTATTTCATGATATGGAAAATTTTAATTTTCGATGTTTTAGTCAAACAAATATTAGATTAACTAATAAGGGAATCGAATTTAATATCAGTTATGATATTTATAATTATAAATTTTTAAAATATTTCTAGCCTCAAAAAAGTAAATCTAACGACTAAAACTAATCGATCAAATCTAATATACTTACCACTCTGGTATGAGAAAAAAAAAATAATCAGAGTGCTAAAATCTGTTGTTTTTATGGTTTTAATATAAAAAGGACCTAATCACTAATTTTTTTAATTTTTAAATTTAATTCATGATATATATATTACTATAATGTATTATATGTAATAAATTTCTGTGCTTCAATGTAATGTTATACACCATTCATCATTCCATTGTAACTGATATTGGAAATAGATTACTGAATTCTCCAATTTATACTTTAGTAATTTTTTTTTTTAGTACTTTTACTATTCTAATGACAAAAATCTGCCAAGTATCTAAATTTTTCATGTAAAATATTGTAATCAATTTGTCTGTTGAACAGATATTTTGTTTAAATTTTTTTAAATCAGAAAATACAAAAGATTTAACTAATATAAAACACTGTCATTACAGCTTGGAATTATTTTTTGATAAATTCGTGGAAAAGCTCAAATATGTCAAAAGCTTTTTTTTTCTTAACAGAATTTGTTTAATTTTTTCAAACCAGTAATTCATTTTCTTTATTAAGTGCATATAAATAGAACATTCAATCAACGATCGGCGCAATACTTTTTATTAGTTTTTTGTTTTTGTGTGCATTTGTTTGCATACATCCATAAAAGTTATACCCCCAAAAATAAGGGTAATAAAAACATCTATATTATTGAGTAGATTTATATGGTATATACGGTATATACGGAATAAAATAATAACTAGAAAAGATCCTGCTCTCAAGCTGAGTTAGTTGTGGAGGTGTATTTCTTTCGTGTTGCAATGAAACTCCTTTTCTATTTTGATGGTAATAAGTCCCGAACATGGCTGAAGTAAAGATAAAAATAGCATTAATATTGTATCTTTTATTTAATAAAATAAAATGCTCACAATTCTCAGGACCAAAAAAAAATTATTCGTATATTCCTTTATTTTTCAGAGCATTTATAGTACAAAGATAGACAATTGTGTAAAACTTAAACCCCGGCTGTTCTTTTCTTCTGCAACTCCGCAAGAAATCACTTGGAAGACATAAAATTTAGAGTACAGAGTTAATCTTCGTACACTTGCTTGTACTTAAATGATGAAGAAATGAATAGAAGAAACATAGTATTAAATAAAACAAAAAATGCTTTATCGAATGAACAGTATTGGTAGTGCATGTCTGGCCAAGAGAAAGAGCAAAATATCTATGTCCCTTAATAGACTTATGGACTTTCTTAGATTACTCTCTTCCTATTCTCAATACCAGATTATCCATCAGTTGTTGAGGTAGAGTGTCCCTTCCTCAATGAGGAACGCCAGTTTCAGTTGTTGGATATTCTTCACGAGAATATAATCGTTCTGAAAGGAGTCATAGCATCTTATACATGTTCTAAGGGGATTTAAATCTTTTGAGTCAGTATATAGTGGTATTTTCCCTTTGAAAAGCTCTTCAACAGCACGAGACCATAGAAGGTTGGACTTATCGTTCATAAAAACAAAGTTAGTATCGACGGAACCTCAAAACAGCCGTACGTGAAAAGGATTGCTTACTGACTACTTATAGCGATCTCCAGTAATAGTCCTGTAATAGTCCAGTAATAGTCCAGTAATAGTCGAAATTCTGAATCTCATTCCGCCAGTCATGATAATGTCTTCTCATTCCCTTATACTAGTGGGAAAAAAAATATTATTTATTCATCTACCCATATCAATTGGCGTTGAGGATCGGTACTGAAACAATTCACGTTTAATGAGAGGGCGTGACCAGTCCTTGTGTTACTTACATCAGTCTAAATGATGATGTACCAATGAGAAACTGCCAATGGGATGCATCATTCTGGACGGGAGTGGGGAATAAGTCCGCTTTTACGAAGGCGTCTAGCCATTGCAAAACTCGACACTCATTTCCCGTTAACATAACATATACCTGTTAAATAATGTCGCTCCCAGACTCTTATCGATGTCTTTACCCTGCAGGATGATATATCAGTCATCCAGTCGGATTGTTTTTCTTGGCCGATCGCCATCAATTCATCTTACAAATGGTATACCTGGTTAAAATATTTTTAACCTCACCATATTGAAGTTCCACAGTAATAGCGCCTTTTCAATCTTCTTTTTTACTATATTCTTGCACTTGCACTGACTGCATTCTTACGTCCCTTTTCACATCATGTACTTCATATTTGTTACCGAATCACCTTTCTACTGAATTAGATGTTGTGTATTGATCGTAACAAACCATTTCTACAATTTCATGATTGTGTGTTTAAAAATGATATTGCTGTTTAAGTTGTTACAATTGTATAGGTTTTCTGCGTAAATACATAGTGGAATACGAGAAACGGTTCCTTTATGTCAGTTTTATAATTATATGTTAGTAGAAATATTACCTAATTTGTAATGGTTTTCAGATTTTTTTCTCTGATAAACAATGCCTCTATGTTAACTTCTGTAAATCATTCACAAAATTTAAACTGTATATTTAATACTAAAATAAATGAATTCATATCATTAGAGAGAAAATTATATATGATTTTCTGCGTACAGTAAAGTTAAAAAATAAAAATAAACATTTCAGATGTTAATATTAAAGTTTTATTTTTCTTAACTAAGAAATAGCTCTAATTAACACTAATTTATTTAAATTTAATAAGAGCTAATTATAAATAATTATTACCGCCGTCATAAATTTTCTGGAATAAATTACAGTCTATTTAGATACTAATGTTGAAATTCTAACAGTGTTGTAGAAAAAGCTACTTAATACGCTTGTGAGTTAAAAACAAATGTGCTAAGTTTAGAATTTTTAATGCATAAAACTTATCATTCATCAAAGAAAAAAAAAGAAAAGCGCCATCTAATTACATGTCTGGAAGGAATTGACTTATCATTGAGGTGTAAATAATGTTTCTTCTGAAAGAGTAAATTGAATTGCAAAGAAACAGTGCTTTTAGATTAAAATTTTACATTTCGTTGGGGTAGTTTTTTTTTGAAAGCAGCGATTTAAGAATAAAATGTTCAACTAATTCTATTACTCAGTGATTTCAATATAATTAATTAAATAAAATGTATTTCCTCAAGCTCAATGGTTTATGCACTACCTTACATATTTAAGAACAACTAAAAAAGAAAAGAAAATTCATTTCAAAGCTGCTTAGGTCAGAAAAAAAAAAAAAGAAGAGATGTGGATAAACTCAATTTTGGTTTCTTATATTCCTCTCTTGCTAATTTCCTAGAAATTAAAATATATGACAAAGAAAATAATTTTTTATTCTTAATTGACTAATTAACAAACAGACAAAATAATCGAATGTTCGTATGAAAATTCTTAAAGGAATTCAATTACTTTTTACAAAGAACAATTTTTTATAATAAAATGCTTTAACTATAACTTTTAAAAATATTTCTAAGAAATCATTGAATTTACTGCTTAAAGTTGGATGGCTTCTCTAGCTTTTTTTTGTACCTTTTTTTTTATTTGTTTTTTCTAACATATTGGATGGAATTAAAAAATGCATTTATTATTTAAAATATCTTACTGAGAAAACAAACCATATTACAAAAATTTGCATCATTGTTAATAAATATTTAGCTAATTAAATATTTGATAAACTAATTTACTTATTAGTATCTGTAAATATTTTATGAACTCTTCAAAAGATGAATGTATTGATAGAAATTAAAGGAATTAAAAATTTAGCCTGAAACATGCTAAAATTAGCGATAGTCATTTATGTTTGAGTTTGTAAAATACAGATATTAGAGAAAAACTAAGAAAAGAAAATGCTGAACAAAACAGCATAAATAATTTACTAATGACGTTGCAATAATGAGTTTTTTAAGATCAGTTTTAATGAACAATAATAAGTTTAAAATTATAAAAAAAACTAATGATGATTATCAGAAAAATAAGAATCATACGAATTGTATATAATGTATGAATTGTAAATATATATATATTATCAACTTTGAATTCACACCATTACCCGATCTCTCTATTTTCTTAAAATTATTGAATTTCAGAAGTATTTTTTTTGTGCTAATTAGCGTCTATATATTTTTAACTATGCTGCATATGTAAATGGTAGATAATTACTATGATAGTTGTGAAATTCTGTTACAATTAAAAGTACATACCGTAATCTAAAATATTTTAGCTGTAAAAATGTTTCTCCTGCTTTAAGTCATTTCATCCAACACAAATCACCAGAAGGTTTTCGGAACTAGAAGTATTCTATTGATGGCAATTGGATGGATTTAACCTTATCAAATGCACGCGTGAAAGCAAAGTTGTAGAAGATAAATGTTCCATTTTATTTAAGTAAATTGATGTATTCTCCATGTTATACTTCCTTGCTCAAGATAAGAACAATTATTTTTATTTTTACGTGATGGAGTAATAAGAAAAGTTCATATTTGCCTCATTTTCAATAACTCAGCATTAAATTTAAAATGCCATGGATTAAAGTGTTTTGAAATATCATTAAAGTAATATAAATAATCTAGATTGAAATTTTATGAGAATATACAAATTTATATTTTTGATAGGACGGTTTTGCAATTCCTTAACTTAAAATGATTTCTCTGAAATTTTTAAGAGGGTATTTAAGTTGGAATTTTTGTATGCTACTTTTACATGATTTTTTTGTTTGTATGGCCATACTGATATGTATGGTAAACATATCAGTAAATTTTTCTATATAATCATATATATATATATATATTTTTTTTATTTTGAAGCATGAAATAATGTTAAAATTTCCTCTTTTCCTATATTTTTATTGAGTATACTTGAATAAGTATTTGAAGTAGTATAAAGAGAACAGAGTAACATTACTTTTTAGCAAAAGTTTTTGGAATCCCTTTCACAAACTCTCTATCCTTATAAACAAATATGTCAGTAAAATTATCTTAAAGTTAGCTTATTAAGGGATTAATGGCCGAGTGACTAGCGCTCTGGAGCGCGATATCGCAGTTTTCGGGGTTCGAGTCCTGGTGGTTCCATGGAGGTTTGTAGTTGTTCGGAATCCACTTTAAGCCGTTGGTCAGGTCCAATATCACTGTACAGAGTAGGGCTGACAATTTTGCTGCTGAAAAGGGAAGCATCTCCTGTCCCCAAATCTGCTAGTAGGCAGATTCTCGTGTAATACGTAAAAAATTGTATTTACACGATACGTATTATAGGCAGATGAGTTTATTATGCAGTAGATTTTCTGTAAAAAAATTATTTCTGGAAAAACACCCCTAGAACATGCGTTTATTTAAAGAAAATTGATAACATTTCAATGTAAGAAAAGACGTAAGTCATTCTTTTAAAAATAAAGTGAGAACTGATACTAGAAAGTAGTTTATATATACATATATATATAACTCAATATTGAACCACAACCAGCGATCGTAGTCGAATTTAACTGGTTCCAATAGGATTCACTCATTACACAAATGTATATGAAGTAAGTACCAAGTACTTATGATATATATTTCACGCAGATAATGTTTCTACAAGTTATATGCGTCAATTTTCAATATTATATATATATATTCATATCATAGTTTTATGTTATGTTGGCGTTGAAAAATCTACGAATCTACGAACGTAAATCTACGAATACAAAACAAATCGTTATTGGCGAAATTTATGTCAATGGAAATAAATAAATGGCTCAAAGCGTCTGCGAATTCGACAAGATCTTTTGATTTTCAGCGACATCAGCTAAGAGTGCAGATTATAGGCAGAAAATGACAGTACTTAAATCACTGCCATTATTTCACGAATATTTTTCAAACGTGTGTTCCAAAAATTCTTTTTATTCGTTCCTTACAATAATTTTTACATTTTTTTAAGTTACAAGGTTTACAAAAGCTTTGAAGTGGAGTAAAATTAAATTGAGTAAATCATCTGAGTGAAACATTTCAATATTATTTTACCTATTTGATAGGATTTTCAAAATAATTCTTAATGTTCATAAAAGATAAATTTAATGTTTGTTTCTACTAATATGTATACGAAATTAGCATACATTATTAATCTTCACAAACATCATCTCTAAATCATATAATATAAAACGGTAGAGCTTCGAATTTATATTAGAATACAATTTAACGTGCCCCCGTGAAATTTAATTATTAATTCAAAATGAGTAACGAAGACATAGAAAATAATCTGCATTAAAACTTTAATAATTTCAATGCAGAAAATTACTACTAAAACAAATATAATTGAATTTTGTGTTTATCCCTTGCTTGGCAAGGAAGAAAAAAAACAATTATATTTTTTCAACATGTTTTGTTGTATCTTTCCGATAATTCTCACCAAAATAAATGAATTAAAAAAAAAGATAGCTTATTTCAAAATGATGACTCATTGATTTTAACAAATCTAAAAGGCAACCCTATCATATTTTAATTAAATTAATTTACTCTATTGTTAGCATCGTATTAGTTCTTAAAAATTCAAAAGTTGCTGACATACCGTAACTAACTTCGCTAATGACAGAGAATAAGGCATCATTTTATAATTTAATTAAACGCGCCCAACGATGTACTTGCTGAAAAGTTTCTGCATTGAGAAGTATTTTGAGAACTGGAACACCTTGCTTTGGGATAACTATTTAAAACCGATTTATGAAGGAGCATAATTACCTATTATGAGTTTTCTCCCTCGGCAATGGCCCGCGAGACTTTGAAGTATTATATTTAAAGATTCGAATGCACTAAACAAACGGTGTTAAATTACCCCAGTATGAGTAGTTCATAATACATACTGATGCATGTATTCTTAAAAGATAAAGCTTTTTAATGACTTTTACAGGGAATATATTGTCTTATTTTTGGGATTTTGTGCATAATGAATTTATGTTGATACCCATTAGTTATAATAAAAATTATAATTTTTAATAACGGATAATTTTTAATTTTACTGTACATAACAAAGGTTATATCTTAAAATAAATACACGTTCAGCTTTTTACCTAAATAAATTTAACTTTTAAGAAATTCAAGACCTTATCATAAAAAAAGTATTTTAATATAATTGGGTATGAATTACTCAATGAAGATGCCCTTGTGATAAATATTTCTTTACTATGTTAATTTTTAATTTATTTCTTGTGTGAATTTTCATTTTATTTTACCTTTTAACTTTTCTTGCACAGTTTTTGTTATGTATTTAAATGATATGTTAAAGACTTACTTGTGTGGATTAGTAAATGAAATGGAATTTAAAAAAATAAAAACTATTTATCGGTTAAAAAAAACAATGAATCCCGTTGTAATTTACATTTAAAGGTTTGGTTGAATTTTTTGAAACAATTTTTGAAAAAAGTATCGAAAATCATTGTGTCTTGTAACATGAAAAAGTAATTCATCATTTTTTACAAATATATGCTTATCAAGTTCTGGGAGTAATATAGAAATAAGAATTTTTAAAGTAATTCTTATTTTAAAAATTAAATTATAAGTCTTATATAAATTATTAATACATTTTATTGTTCATAAATTTAAAAATTTCAGTCTGAAATGAATAATTTCTAATTATGTTAGTGATCTGCAATGTTTGATTAGTTCAAACAAGCAGTTTCTTATTATATTGTCATTCGCGTTTAACTGGAAAAAGCAAGAAATTTATTCCATTAAATGTCATTAAGCAAATGTTTATAGTTCCAAACAATTATCTAGAAATCCCATATAATACTTTAACTAAGGAAACAAACTCGTATTCAAAATTTTAAGCATAACAAAATTTCATGGATTAAAAATATTTTCAAGATTACATTCACGAGCCATCACCCAATGATGAAAAAGAATAATGCAGTTTATAAAAACAACGCGGATAAAATAACTTGGAATTTGCTGTTACTATTTCTATTGCAAACATTCATCACTTTGAAGGTATTTCTGACAAATGGATAATTTCTGTCTATTTCCCTCGTGACTGAGAAAAGTAACATAGATTCAAAGATAAGGCTGTAAACTTTGACAGCTATTATATCAAAGAAATGGAGTAAAGCAAATTTATTGTAATCTAAAGCATAAACGGAGCATGTGGGTCATAGGTTTTACTTACCACGAAAGGTGTGAAACATGCTTTCTGCTTCAAAGACAGAAAATAAAGATCAGATTTCCTGTCTGGAAGGATGCTAAAGAATGCTTATTCTTTAAAGGAAAAAAAATGCTTTACGAAATCACATCAATATGTCACTTAAATGTATCTCTGTTTTATGCTGTCTGTTGTGATAGAAGAAATCGCTTTTACCTCTAAACTCTCTACTTATTTGAAACAATCTTATAAAACTTGTTTGTTAGCATTGCTTAAACTTGTCAGTTCTGTCAGACATGTTATGCATAAATTACAGATCATTATTTCTGTTTGTTTAATGATATAAATCTGTCGCTTCTGTTTGTTGTTTTTCATCACAAAAGCAATAAAAGATATTGTTATAAATCACAGTAAGATGTGAATTTAGGAGTAAATGATAAGGTTAAAAAGGAAACCGGTTGCCATAAGCTATCTGATTATAAAATGAAATTATTAAAAGCATTATAGTATATTCAAATGGTAGTATGTGATAATGTAGCAATCGACAAGATGTCGTGAGACACAGCGGTGAAATACCACTATAAGTATGGCAACCGTCCTAAATTTCTGAGTTAATATTGGACTAACATCACAATATCTTAATAATTTTCTCAGTTCTGAAATTTAGCAATGCAAATCACAATGACTTCAGGAAATGTAGTTAGAGACTAAGAGGATGGAAACATGCAAATGTATGGGTGAAGAGTTATGGAAGATTAAAGAGATTATGTTCTCACTAATTGTTTTTATCTTTCCAGAATATAATATAATCATTCAAGCAATTCAGTAGAAAATTTAAATCGGCCAGATATTTATTTAAAAGAAATAAGCGTTTATTATGTTGCAAGTGAAATTAAAAATGCCATGTCTTATGCACATTTTTTTTTATAAATGAGAAATAAAAGGAGTGGGGGCAGGTTGCCAGATTCCCTATTTAATTCACAGTCTGTCAAGGGAAATTTTATTCGATAATAATCTTAGTTTCTTTTAATAAAGGCATAATTTTAGATCATCCTCTTCAGATGAAAGGTAGATAAAATGAAGGACTCTTACTTTAAAACTTTAAAACTTTATTAAAAAAATTTATGTAATGTTTAAAACGTTTTTATTAAATAATGCTAAAATATTTACAACTGATTTTTAAGGGTAGAATAGAAAAATATAGATTTTTAACCTAACGTAGGAAATGACATTTTATGTATCGAATGAAACTGGAATGAGGTTTATTTACAGGTTCAGTTGAATTAAGAATAATAATAGGATGCAACACTATCACGACATACAGATATTTATAAAAATAATACAGTGATGAGCAAACTAAGACAAACAAATCATTTTCTAATTAATTCAAGATCCAAAATTAATCGATCAGATTTTGGACATAGATTAACAAACATGGAATATAATCCCTAATATGTCATACACTTACTGCAAGTAGTCCACAGAATAATTGCTTATAAAATATTCCAGAAGCTTTGAAGTTACAAAACGAGTAAATGGTTAATAATAAATGCAAAGATAAAAAATAGAATTAAAAATCGATGAGAGGTCTGGAAAAAGCAAAAAGTTCTGTAAGAAAAAATAGAAGCTAATCCGTAAAAAAAACACTTTAGACCAATAGAGAAATGAATCATTTAAATCATTAAAAAAATGCGGTATTTTTATTAAAAAGATTCTTATTTCTAGTAAGAAAATGATCCATTTAAAAGAAATAGGAATCTTGGCGAGTTGGAAACTTCATTTAAAACATAAGCTCAAAAGAAAGAATCCGCCCCTAAAGATCACTTATTCGATGAAAAAATTATATAAGTCTCAATAGCTTTTGTCTGATGAGGTTCAGCAAGCTAACATTTTCTCAAAACATTTTCTATTGGTTATGCTGTCATCACGGCTGAACTACCAAAGTACTTTTAGTATTTTGCTTCTATGAGATCAATAGCATTAAATTACATTGTTTTATAAACTATATTCATAAAATCCAATGAGGGAGATTTTTTCTTAAGTAATCAAGAACCTCTATTAAACAAATTTTTCTCGAAATGAAAAACAAATTATCATTGTAAAACATCCATTTTTATATGCTTTAACTCAAAATTTCAAGTAATTTTCTTTAAAGCCTATTGGATTAAACATTTCGACTCTCAGGAAATTACTTGTCTTTTCAAATATCACTGGCATTTAACCAAAATAAATATAGTCTATTGTATGTTGAAATTAATAAGAAACAATTAGATTTATTTACAAGAATAAATTGTGGATCTCAATATTAATTGAAAACCCATTTTATAATTATTGTCCATCATTTGTCAGTCTTATGAAAACAATTACCAATGTAGGATCTCGACGTATTATATTGATATGAAGAGCATTTGCATTTAGTAACTGGAATATATTTGTTCCATTTCTACTAATAGTTCCATTGGGAGTATGATTAACTTATCCATTCAATAGTTTCACACACCCAACACTATTTTTATTAATTTTAAACCTACTTATTAGGTTAAACATACAATATTTATCCTCAAAATATTGTACGTTTATAAATGAATCTAATAATTAATAATTTGACATGGGCTATATATATTTTGAATTTAATGATTCAATTGGATTTTGCAACCAAAGGCACGAAATTGAAACAGTAGTAGACCGAAATAAAATGTTTTGACGTTCAAGATTTTCTATAAATGTCTTCAATAAATCTTCTTAAAAAAAGAGCACTATTCGTAAATGAAATGGGTTGTCACCTATACTATATTCCCATTTCTAAAAGTAGCACTTTTCGAATGAGGGAAGGATAAATCGAATCGAATTTCTTTCTAAAAGACGCTATGTAGACTGCTCTTTTCATAACTGAGTATTTATTTGTCAAATATACGTATTAACTTTTCAATCAAAACAACTTAAAAGTTCATATGTCCAACAAAGAGTTTTAGAGGACAACTAAGTCAGTAGAAATAATTTGTGAGATGAATTTAGCTTTTCAATCATTTGAATTGTGATGAATATATTTATTTAAAATGTTTTAATTTGCTATGCACTTCATTTTCTGTCAAATCAACTAAAAGTATTTCTAAAATTATTTCAACCCAATTATTCTTTTACAAATAATTAAAATCTGTACTATTTCATCTAAAAATAATTAATGATAATTAATCTGTAATTATGGGAAAATGCTTAGTATTACTTAGCTCAAAATTTTATGCTATCTTCTTTGATATAATTAATTTCGATAAAAAAATATCTGAATTTTTCAAATCATCGCAACAATATTACTACTACTACTAAGTAGATCTTATTAATGAAATTTCAAATGCGAAATTTGATTTACACTGGTTCAGTTGTACATATACAACAACTGCATTTGTTTATTAATTTTTATAAAAATTTTAATTTAATTATTGCCTAAAAATGTTGAATATTATAAATATTTATAGTTACAATTTAATAACAATTCCGTGTGCTCTACTAGCAGGTACATTTGAAACTATCGATAGCACTAGTTTTTGGTAGAAGGAAAGTTAATTTTTTAATGATAATCTTTATTCTTAAAATTATTTTTTTGTACAAAATTACTTTGTACGAAAAAGGTAAAAATAACATTTTAAAAACAATGCTTGCATTTTAATGTTTTTTTATATAAATGTGTTCAGATGTTTCACTTGAATTTAAAATTATAAAGAATTTTGTACAATAGAAGAGAAACCAATTCTGTTTACTATTTTCTTTCCTAAAAGTTTTTCTACTTCTGAATATGACTTACTTGAATATTACTTGAATTTTTTTTTGTAATACTTGAATATTTTTAAAACTTGTGTTGTAAAACGTTTTATTAAATGTAAAGTAAATATTTTTTTGCATTAAATTTGTAAATAGTTTTGTGTGTGCGTGCGTTACAAAAATTGCTTTTTATGATGTTAAAAATATTTAAGGTAATAAATATCCCTTTAACTAGAAATAATTGTACTTTCTAAGTTTAACTGTACCCGCATTTTTCTCTTTGCAGTATTACCTGCAGCTTCATTAGTGATTTAACAGCCAATTACCATCGTGAAAAATAAATATTCTTCTTTTATGTCGTGATAATTAGAGGTTGAGTAGTTCAGACCATCTAATCTCAAGTTCCTTCATAAAAAAATTATATGCCAGCCTACTTTTATTTTTCTACAAATTCAAGCATGAAATTTGCACTTATTCATTGAAGATGGTTTTCCTTTCATTACTCTTAATTATAAAACATCATTGAAAAATTTGGACACTTAGAATCTCTTTTAAAATTATTAAGCTCCCATTTAACGAATTGTTTAAATAGAGATCTTAAATTTTTAATAGCTTTAAAGAGGTTGCATTCAAGGAAAAGCATAATTTAATTAAATCATTAAAATATAAATTTTCCATTCTGGGGAAAGTACGATTTTAATAAATGTGAATTAATTGATACGTGCGTCATTTTATATAAAATAATACTTGGTAAGCGTCATTTCAGAAGAAATATATAACTATTTTTAGGACTACAGAAAATGTTTTAGACGTATGTAACAAAAAATTGACTACTAATTTAAAATGTGTTGATTTATTCAATTTCCATTTTTTAATTTAAATAACTTTATTGAATTCGAAGATAATTTATTGTTAACGTTATTTTTTATTGTATTCATGATGGCAATGCTATGTTTTTTTGTTTGAAATATTGTATAATGATTATTTGAAAAAGGAAAATTCAAAATGACTTTTTCGTTGCATTTCTTTTCTAAACTGCATCAGTGCATCGCAATTTCTATCTCAAATCAACTGAATTTTCAAGTACATGATCTTTACAACTAAGTTTCACAAATAGAAAATATTAAATTTTCATCCTACCACATGAGATCCTTACATGCATCTTTCATTTCTTGCGTGCCTATTCAAAATTTCAAAAGCGCAAATTGTGTTTGTTTGTATGAATAATTCCATAAATTACGTCGACTTTTGCTTACTTTCAAAGGAATCAAAATTACTTTGTAGTTAGCACAATTTTCTTAGCAAAATCAATTTTTTATATCTCACATGAATACCTTTAGCAGAATAAAGGTTATTTCGCATTAATAAGAATTCATACTTCTCTCAAATGTTTACATGAAAACACTTTAATATATCCTTTTCATACAATACGACACATTTCGACCTTAATTGTAATTAAGTTCTTTACAAATGACGGGCACTTGACCTAGGATAAACGTAATTTGCAATGCAGATTCAAAAATTACACAGGAAGCAACATTGAGGGCTTGCTACGCCATTTCCCCATTTTACCACAGTAATATGAAACGAACACCTTCCTGCTTGGCCTCTGATGACTCGTCTTCTTGAAACAAACATCAGATGTATCGTGTCCCCTGCGTGAACATGGGAACTTTACAATTTATCTTCGAAATTTCTCGATGGAGCTAGTCATGAAATCCCATGCGTTTTTTGAACATGCCTTTCCGAGCCCATCTGTAAACAATTGATACATCAATCAGTAGAAAAGAAAAACTTTTTAGTTCACTTGTTTTTATGATCAAAAATGACATATGTATGCATTAGTCGTCATTGTGGATTCACTATTTCCTGAAACACAAAATGCAGTCGAAAGCAGCATTTTCATTCTTATTGAATCTGGACATAACATTTGGACAGTGTTCTTTCTGTTGTCCGCAAAGTTCTCCAGAGTGCATTCATAGCGTTCGATGCTTCAAAAAGTTCTCGGGCTGATTGTTTCGTCCTTAAAGCTCGAGTTCTTTTTCCCCCATCACTGGAGCTCTCAGATGGCAAAGGCAATTGGTTCCATGTGCTCTGTGCAACCTTATCTGGGAATACCGACTATTAGAACTACTAGCCGTTTTCAAAGCAAAGAATCGTTTTGTTCTAGCTACAAGCATTGGTTAGAGCTCAAGCTTTTAAGTTACTCGGATTTTTCGAGATTTTTATACTTTTCTTTTAAGTTACTCGGATATAGTTAAAAAATTAGTTATTGTGCAACTCATTCTGCTGCTCTATTAATTGGGAAGAATGAAATAAACATTTGAACACATATTTTAACATTTAAAACCATTAAGCGTCATTATTTAAAAAGTTTTTAACATTTTAAAATAATTTTTCAAATTCAGTTTCAATATAATTTTACTCTTATGAGGAAAATTAAGCGACACATTTAAATTCTTTCAATTAATTACAGGTTGTAACTGACAATATCTATAAGTGTAAAATTCAGGGAGTAAAAGTACCATTATATACATTTTTCTGAAAAACTTTTCTTTTATAAATATGTTATAATAAATAAACATACCTGAACTATTTGAAATATCTAAAAAGTATATACTTAATTTTGAGTTTTTTTAAAACAATTAAAAAAGTGTAGGAATAATTATGAATTTTTAGGTCAGAATTTAAAAAAAAATTTCATTCGTTATTTATCTGAATGTGTTTAAAATTATTTATTCGGATTTGAATTTCTCAACAACTTTCTATTACTTATCTGTAAATGTCGTAGTTCAACACTGGGTATTTTTTCCCCGAGGTCATTTGTCCCTGCAACGTCAGATATGTAGCAGATTTACATAGGTAGCACCGAGGGGGAAGGGCTTTCTGCACTGCACTTACGCAGTTTAGAACAATTAATCTTAGGGTGATATTTCGGGGATTCACACCCTTCATCCTATTTGATCGAGCTCAATAATGGGCTTACTGTCCTACGGATTTAACATTTCTATAACTAGCAACTGGCACAGACGCGGAAACTTTCGATTCCCGTCACAAGTAAATTTCAAAACAAAGTTATTTTTTTGAGAAAGCCAGGGCGGTATCCATCAAGATCTCTTGTAAAAAGTAATAAAAGTGGACAAAATAATAAAAATTATTCCCATGATGTTAAACTTTTCAAAAATACATTAATACGCTCATTTGTTTACTCATTTGGACAACAGTAACAATCACTTATACTTTTTCCAAAATTTCCGAAAAGGATGTATAGATATTTTAACTTATTTAATATAACCAAATGTTGTTTACTCAACTGAAATTAAGGAACACAGTTACATTTCATTAATTAAGTAGATAAAAGTATCATTGCTAAATATATATTCTTAAAATAATACCTAATATCATATTTTACAGTTTGCTGTTAATTAGCAGTTAACACATAACAGTTGATGTTTGAAAATTTTTAAGTTACTCTTTTTTTATCTTTTTTTATTAACATTTTTTAGGCTTTATAAATTAGGGCTAGGAAATTGTAAAAAAAAATCTCAGTTTTATTTCTGGCTGATGAATAATTTTTAGTTATTTAACTCGATCAATCTTTTTGAAAAGAAATACAACTCCATTTATTTGCCTTTCATTTCAGACTTTCTCATAAGCATACATTTTAAAATTGAGATAACGCAAAAATCAAAAATTTTTCAGATTCATATGATATAATGTATCAAGAAGTAGGCAAATATTGTATATAAAAATTAACCTCATTTATTCAAATCATGAAATAGTTTAAATTCTGCTAAATTGTGCCGTACGTAGCTAGTGGACAAGAGACACAAAGTCCGAATCGATTCTCGGCATCCGTAGTACTAAAACGAAGAAACTCGGTGGAAATTGAGTCAGCATGTGTAAAGCTTCCGCAACCCTAGTCAAGCTGCTTAGTGGGCGTTTTCAGTTCTCTCGCATGCGACACGCAAATGCGATGCAATTACCTTTTAAAAGTTAAAAGCAACATCCTCCTTTCCTTTATCCTTTTTAACATAAGTATAACACGAAGCATCCCACCATTTACTATATCCTTTTTATGCAGAAAAATAATTTTACTGTATTTTGAGGCCAGAAAAAGGTAATTTAAAAGGTAAAAACGGTTTTAACTGAAAGAAAAGTGATTAAAAAGAATATGATATAATTATTAGAAAAAGCGAAATTATCCGCCCCCTTTCTCGACAGCCACCTAGGATGTCCTATTACGTCAAGTGCACGCAGGCGCAGTAACTCTGTTCTAGAGTAAAGTGGCGGTTTAAAGCCTCCTCACCCATACGATAGCACGTGATTCGATCTCCAGTGTCAGTGGAGCCCGGCGCAACCTTTTTGGCATGCAACTCATAGCAACAGGCAAAATTTAACTTGTAATTTATAGAACATTTAGAAAACCGAAATGGGTTTTTTTCTTTCTTGCGCTCTGGTGTACCTAATCTTTCTTCGACGGTACTTTCGGCCACAGAAACTTTTCGGTAAGGCGATGCCTTTATTATTTCGACAAATGTTTCAAGTAGTTTGCTTTTAGTAGGCAAATTAGTATTCTTATTGGCATACTCATTCTGATATGTAGTGTTGTAATTAATACGTGAAAATGTTTTTAATGTTATTCAGCAATTACTATCTAGAGAAATAAAATACTACATTAGTTTAAACATTTATAATTTTATCATGAAAAATAAGCTGTGTGATGTAGTGCATAAGATAATTAGATTAAAAGTATAATTCCAGTAAAATTTTTAATATTTAATTTTTATGATTTTACATTAAATGTGTGTGTTAGATATGATATAATGTATGTGCCTTTATAACGTGTATTAACATTGAATATTATGAAAGTTAATTTAAATGAGATTTATGAAAAAAAATATATAAAATTCCATGAAATATTGTATTTTTTAAAATTGATGCTTGAAGGTGATTTTAATGAATTGATGCCAACATAACTAGACATTTGGAAATGAAAATTTACATATTTATCCAACTTACATTATATTAACATTGCTAAAAGGTTACAATAAAAAAAATGGTTTCATAAGTTTTACTAAATTTATTTTACTTATGCGCTTGTGATGCAGGTACAAAATTCTTTTCAATTCTCTAGAATCTGGACAAACCTTTTAGACCCATTATTAATTTATAAATAGCTTCCTTTCTAACAACTAGAAAAAACAATCTTTGTTTAGAACCAAAATTGTATAAACTAATAATGCATTTAATATGAATGTTTACTGTGAATTTTATATCAACAACCAAGAAATGCTTTTGTAAGCTCATCAGAAGTTCAAAACTAATGAGTAAAGTCTTTCACTCTGCTCTTTGCTGTTAATCATTTCTCTATAACAAAAATATCTCTGCCTTTTCAATAAAAGTGCTTTTTTATTTTAGTTTCTTGAATTCGTTCGTTAACCAAGTTGAAATAAGAAATGTCTGGTTCTAACTGAGTTCAGATAATTTATTGAAACGATTTTAAAACATTTTGAATTTAGTTTTATAAAAACTCTACAATTTTTTTTTAATATAAAAGGCGGAAACAAAATTATTATTCATAAATTCGCGTTACATTGTAAATTTCTCCATAATTTCAAAATGTTGCTCTTCTAACAAAAATATTTAAGTTGTAGTTTCTTGATTATCTTTTCATTCAATAACGAAATATCTTTAAATTCAATTCAGAATATTTTATTGGAAACATATAGAAAATAGTATATTGAAAAAGCATATGCCAGTGATTTTCTATCCAAATGAAGATATAAGAAGTTAAGTAATTATTAGATTTACAAAATACTATAAAAATATATTTAATATAAAAACTGAATCAAAATAAATTTTTTGTTTATAAATAAGTGTTACATTGCAAAATTCACCATGAACTACGATAAATAATTTAAAAAGATTTGTGTAACTCATACTAAACTTTTTGTTGTTAAGTTTCTTCATAATTTCAAAATATTTCTCTTCTAACAAAAATATTTATGTTTTTAGTTTCTTGATTATATTTCATTCATTAACGAAGTTTCTATCAGATTTTCCTTAATTACAATTCAGAAGATTTTTCTTGAAACATATAAAAATATTTTATTGAAAGCATATGCTAGTGATTTTCTATCCAAATGAGATACAAGCAATTAAGCAATTATTAAATTTACAAAATACTATAAAAATATACTTAATATTAAAAGCTGAAACAAAAATAAAATTTATGTTTATAAATACGTGTTACATGATAAATTCACCCTGAACTACGATCAATAATTTGAAGATTTGTTTGGCTCATATTAATAATAATAACATTTTTCCCGTAAAGAATAAATCCTGCAATAAAATGTTTCTCTCATAACAAAAATATGTATGTTTTTTTTATTATTGAATTATCTTTTATTCATTAAGGGAGCTTCCATCAGAAATCTTTTATCAAATACAATTCAAAATATTTTATGGAACGATATATAAAATATCATTGAATTTTTATCCAAATGAAGATAGCATATGTTAAGTAATTATTAAACCCAATTAATTTTTAATTAAGTTATTATTAAAAAAATAATATTTATATATATTATTAAATATATATATATATGTATATATTATGATTATTAATTAAAAAATTAAATTATTATCCAAAGTATTTCGCATAAAAATACCTTCTGAAAATACATCTAAGTTTAACTTTTTATTTATAGACGCCTTTTAAAATAAATCCTTTTTTATCCAAAAAACTTCAAAAATGGTTTTAAAATTATATTTTATTTTATCGTATTATTCAACTGATTTTAGGATGTAATTGCAATAATTATCATGGTAATTAAAAAATAGTTTTCCCTGTGATATATAAACATATTATGAATCTTGCATAGTAGACAAAAACAAAAAAATGCTGGCAAAGAAAGTTTAATAAAAGCGTAAAACTTCAATAATTATGAAAAGAAGAGCTAAGATTATGCACTTGTAATTTAATAGCGTTAAAATAACAGTATCAAAAATGATTATTTTTTAAAAACATCTTGTATGAAAATAACTAAACATTTAATGATACATAATTTTATCTGTGATCACTTGGTAAGGTTAGAAGGTAATAAAGTAGGAATTTAAGTTCGAATCCACTGGGAAGCGTCTGCTGCAGCCACTGCTTTGAGAAATGAGAAGGCTTGATGTTGATTTGGTTTTGTGCACAAGCATCTCCTATCGACAGTTAGGCTGCTAGTCTAGTGAGAATCTTCTGGATTTTCTCCAATAATACACTCAACTACGGACAGTTATCTTAAAAATATTCCTTCCGAATTTATGGTGATCTGTTAGAGGCATGTATAAGGAATATGACAGTTCTGCTGTATTGAAAAATATTTCTTTTTTATGAAATAAATTTTTTATTTCCCTGCTAAACTTTCATCTTTTGATGACACTATTGAAAATTCTTCTTAGCCCGTTTAAATAGGTAATTTTTTTTCATTCATTGGCGTCAAAATATCGCCTCTTTCAAATAAATAATGATTTTCTGAAGTGAGATATATCTCTTAAGTGGACGCATGTATGCGTTTAAAAAAGAAGATTTCTCCTGAGTCATAAATTAATCAGACATGAATTATCATTACACACAGTTAATATTATTCTAACAATTTTTACATTTCTGCTACAGTGAGTAGCTGATATTCCTGTCAAGATTTCGGAAGAAGGCCATTTATATGGTTATCACGTGAAATGTGTTAACCATCACGGTTGTCTCTAGATGTCAGTTTATGCTCGGACGATCCTTTCTATGTCGAAGTTAATGTCATAAATAATGAAGATTTTATTTTTTTAAAGATAGGATGTGTTCGGTAAAACTGTTTTATTTAAATACCTACAGAACATTTCTCTTAGTATCAAAAACTTCGCCAATAATAATATAATAGATTGTCTTTTAAGCAAATATCTTGAAATGACTTCTTTAAAACAATTTGGACTTAATTAAAAATCCACATCTTTGATGAGTTTTCTCCCACTCGAACTAATTCTGGTGATTATATTTTAAATTTGTTACTGATGTCATTTTGAGAATCAACTAAAAACCATAAAACTAGTCTTGAAGGAACCAATTAGGAAACTCCCCTAAAGAGTTCGCAGGTAATTATAATGTCAGCCGTGGAATCTGCAGGTCCAGTTTCGAGTCAGTTTTTGTCTGATTTTAACGATGCTGCTTTTATGATGTGCACATTTTTCTATCCACACACATCATCTGCAACTCTTCTTTATTTTCTTTCTTATTCGTTCGATGTAGGTATTTCATCAATGATGCAATTATTTCTAAAGCATCGGTAGACAATACTGTTTTCCACCGACTTGGGCACAGCCAGAACTATCATTCCACAGAAGGCGATTTTCAACATTCTTTTATGTAGAAGCGCGAAAAATATAAATAAATACATGCGTATAATGAATATTTATTTTTCAATTAAATAAAAGTAATATCCTTCTCGTGTTATAAAAATGCTCAAATGACTATTTGTTAAATCTGTGATATTAAATAAAAACGTTATTAATAACATTATTTTCGAAATCTTTAGCCACAAAAAATGGACTTATAATTTTTTACTACTTTAATTTTGTTTGAATAATTCCTTTATGTTCATTATTCCCTTCCCATTATTTTTAATATATTGATTACATATTTATACACATGCAAAAGTTATTTTTTAACATGCTGCTTTTAGTTATTTTTTATCTTTCAGATCTATGTTTGTAAATTTTAGTTTTGAAAGAATATCTGTACGTATCTAATGTGTGTTTAAAGTTTTGACCTTATTTCATGAATGTTAATTAATTACGCTTTAATTTCTTAAAATAATATTTATTTAAAGGTTCGTCACGTCTAAAAGAACGTAGCAGTATTTGAAACAGCTGTGAATTTCTCGCCCATCATGAGTTATAAAAACAATGATCCTTCTATTTTCTCCATTGATGCTTTTTTATTGAATTTTTAACTTCAACGGGAATCTGGAAATGGTTTGAGCTAAATTAAGAGCATTGAGAAATTTAACATCTCAATACATTGTCCCACGTGAGCTATATTAGAAAGTAATGCACCTCACGTAGCAAATGTTATGCATTGACGATTATCTATTATTTCCTTTTCAAAAATAATTTTCTGTTTTAAAAAGGTTTCAACAATAAAAATGAAACCAGTTAGGCTGTAGAAGCAATG
>BPLR01005872.1:0-197614 GCA_021605095.1 Caerostris extrusa
CATGTATTGCTAATTCACTATGTTGTGAAAAGTTATGTTAGAGAAATGTATAGATACAGTATTTTTTTTTTCAAACATTTATCTTCTACAATAAAAAGAAATATAAGAAACGCATTTAAAATGTACATATGTAAATATTTCTTTTTTATTAAAATGTAGCAATATTTTACTTTTTATTTTTTTAATAACTGCTTTTTTATCTTCATATATATGTATATATTAGGTAGAGAAAGAAAGAGATAAAGAAATAGATAGAGATTGATATAAATAGGTAAAACGAACATATAAAAGAATAAATTTGAATTTGAAAATGTTGTGTAGTAAAAGATTTTACACAGTTGATAAATGAATTTATAGTACTTTAATTAACCTTATTTCTATTTAATTTCAAAATGCTATTTGCTTTTAATTTAAGTGTTTAATATAGCAAATAATTTTCTTGTACTAGCTATTAAAATATTTTCATTAATAATTATAGTTAATAATGCTTATCAATTTCTTTTAATAATTGAAAAAAATTAATAATGACAATTTTAGGCATTAAAAAATAATAATAAAAAAAGATTAAAATTTTAATTGATAATGCTTAAATTTTAGTGAAAAATAAAGATTTGTAAATGATAGGTGTGTAGAATAGTAATAAAATGAATTATCCATTTCTAAAATATTTTAGATATAAGTAATTAAAAAACTGTGTTTTGCCTATAAATATTTGATCAATTATTTTACAGGTGCATTACTACTTAACAATTTGATGTTATTATCATAACAAAAATTATGATGAGATTGAAACAGATTAAAAGGAAGTAAAGATTTTAAAATTATCAAAGAATAAGAAGAGAAGTGACGCCATCACCCATATATAGACCATCACCCGGAAGCAGCAGCTAACCATCACCAGAACAAGTAAGCATTTCATTTACATTTTCTATTTTACTATATATATATTTAAAAATAAACTAAATTTTATACTTACTTCCTATAACAATTGATAAGCCTTTATTTGAAAGTTTTAGACACGAAATACTTTTGTTGTAAATACTTTCGTAAAGAATGATCACATATAAGAGTGGAATTCGATTTTATTTAAAGCGTTTTAAATACACAAAAATTCACCTGCAAAAATGTGTGATAAGAATTAAGTGATATTAAAATGAGATTTTTATTGCAATATGAATAAGACAATAAATATACATTCCCTCAAGTCTTTTTTTTTTTTTTTTTTTGTGGGAATAAAAAATGTTAGAATGCGTTTATTTAATTAATATTCTTAGCTGTATAGTATAAAAATTCTATGAAGAAGAACTCCATCTGGAAGCGAGATCCAACGTTTCTTTCAGAAAATAGTCAGCACCTCCTATTCCCTTTCATCCTTGCTCAAAATGAGTTAATCACAACCCTTAAAAAAAAACAGTTGTATTTAAGTATTTAAATTTTATATTGCAATAAAAGTATTTAGTAAACATTAAATCTCACCAATCGATTTTACTTCTATTATGCTTCTACCCCATTACATTGAAAACAATGAACTATCCATTTTTGGCAAGAATGCATACCATTCCATAAACAAAATGCTGTATGCTAGCGAAACGTCCTTAAATGAATTCTTAGACTATACTTCTTATACCGAATTCTGTCGAATGCTTAACTTTATTCTGAATGCCGAATAGAAGTTAAGTATTTGACAATAAAAAATACTTGATGAATATTGGAATAAATTAAATAGAGGGTAAGATTCGGCTCATTGGCCACCAGTTGGCCATCGCAATTTTAAACATCAGAAAAATTTTAAAACAAAGTTGACTCTGTTTTTATAAAAGCTTGTAATTGTTTTCAAGTTTTAGAACTGAAAAATTTTATACATCAACATACTAATTTAAAACTTTTTTTCCTTATGTTAAAAATTATTCTACTCTGTGCTGAACTCTGTTTGCAATTCGCATTTAATATGGGAATTAATTAAAAACAAATAAAAAAACTTATAAATGGGAATATAATTTTTCAATCAAAACAAATTGATGAGTATTTATATATAAAAAAAATTTTATTACAGGAAGTACTAAATGCGCCAAATAAATTTTTTGGCGGTAGCTAAAGTAACTTGTATCAATATTTTCCGATTGGGAGCACATCCAGATCATTCACTGTCGAATGATCTACTTGTAAAAAGAATGCAATAAACACTAAAAAAAGAAAAAAAAAAAGAAAAAGAAAGAATAATAATAAAAAGAAGGATAAAATAGAAAAATCCTATCTGGATTATTGACATCTCACACTGCTTTTTAAATAAAATAACGTTCTTCAATTCCCGAACTTTGAATTTGGTTCTGAAATTTATTTATTATTTTTTTCTTCTTCTCTTTTTCCATTTTTTTTTTCTAAGCCGAAGAAAAAGTTATGAAATGAAACACAATGAATTGACTAAAATGAAGTAAAAGATTTACAACACTGTTTATTGCACTGTTCAAATACCTACTTAAAAATATTCCAGAAAGTTAATCTATGTTTATTTTTTATTCTTGTTGACGTAATAAATTACACATTTTTTTTTTCCAGATAATACATTTAACCCAACTTAACAGTTTATATTTTGTAATTTTTTAATCAGTTCAATGAATACAACGATTTTTTCTATTTTGTTATTAACAAAGTTTAGTATGTAATTTATAAAAAAAAATGAGTTAATTATTTTAGTTTGAGAATAAATAATAATGCATTAAAATAAAAAAAATAATTGCTGTAGGCATTTTTTTAATTTGTTACATCTTTTGATTATAAATTGGAATAAAAATAGAACATGAGTTTGCACGTTAAAGTATTTTTCTGCATAAATTTATTTATGGGAAAAAAATTTTGTAGATAAAAAAAATCCCCCTTAAAGAAAGAAAAAATTTTAAACTAGAATTTTTAAGCCCCTTTCTAAAATAAATTCTGAATTAAAAAAATATATTAAAATGCATACAGTAATGAGAGTTTCTTGATATATAGTATTAGCTACATAGCTAAACAAAAAATGCGAGTGTTTTCAAAAATTCGAGTGTTGACAAATCTTGCATTATAAACAGCTACATGTTTGTTTTTGCCGCTTAACTAAGTCTATTTAGAATATTAAATTTATAGGTAGCTTTTCTACTAATATTAGTATCTCCAGTGAAGTGTTGCGAGTGTTTGGTCGTTTGCATGTGTAGTATGAACGTGTGTGGGCTACTTCCTTAAGAATAATTCGTTTCCAAGGATCATAACAAGAAATGACTATTACACTATATCCATAAAACCAAGTTTACGTCCACTAACGAATGACGTAAACAACACAATTAAGCAAAAGTGTTTCAACCAAATAAAAAAATTTGTTTGGCAGAATAGTGTGAATTTTCATGTTTCTTTTTGTCGTCCTCAAAACATTTTTATTACACGAAAATGATTTTTATTTATTTCCAAACAAGGTGCGTGATTTGTTAAGTAAGTCACATTACTTAGGCACATAAAATAACATGGGAAATAATGTAGTCTTTTAAGCATATGCTACTTTTTAATCAACTACTACATGCGTTCCGGTCCACCCGAGCGTTGGCCGCAAGATTAGTGATTACGAGAAACTGAAAATGTGTTTTCGTAGTCGCAATCCTTACTTCATTCAGCACATAGCGTCAAAGTATATCAACATTTCTACTTGTTTACAAGAGGAAAGTCCTAGAATCCAATTTGGCTTATTAGCTCCATACTGTTCACCACGAAATCGCAAAGGAATGCCAAAGAGTGCAAGAAAAAAAGGACGAGGAAGATGCTATCTCCTCTTAGAGGTCGATCATAACCATAATAAGTATGAGTCTTCATCTTTTATGACGTCCGGGTGCAATCAGTTCTGATGGCACGCGAGCGGTGATCACCCTCTCAAGCGGAATGTGGCTTAATTGCACTGAGAGCGTTGCCTGAGGGGCAGCTATGAGAAAGTAATTGAATCGGAAGTGCCGGAGCAACTTGGCTTTCGAGTCCGATTAGAGACAATCTTGCATCCCATGGAAGAAACATGTATACACTAATACATCAAAAATCACTCGGAGATGATGAGTAATTTTTCATACATGCTGTCTAATCTAATATGCTGGTATTTGTTGACATTTATGCTCTTAACTGATTCCTGGATATCCCGTAGATATTAGACAAAAATAAATAAATCTATGTAATAAGCTGACATTCTGAACTTGTAAATTGGGGGATTATAATGCAGGTGTTTTTGCTCTTAATTTGTACATTAATATTTTCATTAAAAAAGGGCTTTGTTGCACGTGTATCTTTATTTGTCAGATAGACAAAAAAAAAAAAAAAAAAAACTTTCCTACTGTCAACTGAGAACAATGCAGGATATTGTAATAAGTGTGATGGAAAAAATTAACTTCTGTTATGGATATTAGATAGATAAAATGTTACAATGGAAATAAGACAGAACAAAAAAATTTCTTTTTTCCGATTATTATAAAAGATTTTACCTTTTAGGGTACTTTAAAATTTGTAATTTTTTGCGTGTTCATTTGTGATGTAAAACCACATTTGTGGAAAAGCAGATCAATAGCAAACTTTTTAAGGGCAAGGATTTTCTGTGCACATGAAGTAATTTCTTCATCTCTTCTATTTTTTATCTTTATTGTCCCATATTATAGTTTTTTCATATTTTAAAAATAATGTAAGAAACATATAAGTGAGATCTTTTAGAAGATTATTTTCTCCTCTTACTTTTTGTGGAAACACTTTAATAGTTTTCTCCTCTCCTTCATAATGTACGGATAGAACTGAATTAACTACAAAATTATTAGTAGCTTAAATATTAGTGGCTTAAATAAAGTGTCAGCATTAAAAAAAAAAAGAACATTATCTATAGAATTACATTGGAACAGTAAATTTCCTATATGAAAACATGCAAATGAGATTAAATCGTTTTATATTTTATAAGCAAAAAGAACTTTATAAAAGGTTTTGCAGCTATATAAAAATACAATTAATAGCATTTTGATACAGGTCTTATTAAAGACTTTAATATTCATCGTTAATTATTATAAACGGAATTCTTATATTCTTATTCCTTATAATCAATTCTTTATTATGTTTAATTAATTCGGTATATTTTCAAATGTATTCTTGCTGTATCAGTTTTTAGCTTGCAGTTTTTTTTTGGGTGGGGGGGAGTGAAAGGGGTAATAATTACGAATTTTTTTCCCTTCTATTTCAGTGTCAGGAAAAACATATTTTGAAATCGCGGCTTTAGTACATTCTTCGAAAATATTCATATGGCGTGTGTTCATATATCACGTATTATAAATGTTCTTTTTGTCCTTTCAAAAAAATCATCAGAGCGAGAGAGGTAATGCAATTGCATTAAACACAATGTAGGTTAATCCAGATAGATGGGTTCTGAAGGCTAATATGATTATGTATTTTGTTTACATACAACTATATTATTTTAAAAATATATATACTTTTTTAGTAATCTTAAATTTATAACGAAACGGTATCTCTGTGATGAATAATAAAATTGCTTTGAATAGGATAACTTGAACCCTAGTCTTTCAGATTTTATTCAAAATCATAACATGCAAATTTTCTCGATGGTAAAATTATTTTACAAACATTATTTATTTGACATGGTCTAAGTGTTGGAAGACATGGAATATTAAAATTATATTGCGAATATCAAAAGACCAAGATGCAAAATATTATTTAAAATTTATACATAGTCGAAAAACTGATCAATGCACCGAAATAATATAAAATTTATTCAAGTATACGAACAGCACCTACCATTTAATGATCATGGTAATAAAGTAAATTGGATTCTGATACATATTAAATAAATATATTCAATGAAACTTCCATATCTATAGCAGATCCACCTGTTTTCGTTTCCAGTGATATATGGTAGTTTAACAGACATACAATATTTGCGCAACAATATCGCGCATATGTTTGAACTTGTCATATAACATACATCCGTACTTAATTAAAAGCACAGGTGGACTTCTGGATACGAGGAATGAACAACGTCACACGCTGTTGAAGATTGTTCACGAACACATGGTACTTCTCTACGCATAAGCTTTGCTACCAATTTAATTATAGCGAATGAACAATAATTACAAAGAAATCTTCTTAAAAATGTATTTTTAGCATTTCATCATACAAAAAATTATCGTGCAAATGTTTAGGAATGTAATAGATAAAAAATAAAGTTTTCCAAGCAGTTCGTTCCCATTGAAGTACGGAAATTATTTTTATAATTCTTTCACGGCTTCATATATTAATAACGTAAGAACTTTTTTTTTAAATAAAATTTAATTTAAAATTAATGTTTAGTTTAAGCATGCCATAATATTGTAAGCTTATCTCAGTAATTATTATTTAAATTAAAAGCAAACTTTGAATTTTATGTGAAGTCATATTATTTTTTTCCCTTAGTACTTGTTACTAAGGGAACTTGTTAGTTTGTTAGTACTTGCTAGGAAGATCATAGTTCAATTACATTTGTAGATTTATACAACTGCAAATTTTTAATATTCAATTGAAAATAATAATTCTTCCAAGAAATTCTATGTAAAAGTTTCAAATTTGATCTTCTTACAAACTAATATATCTATGTTTTTAATATTATTTATGCAATACTTCATATATTATAGGAAAAGAACATGAAAGTATTTATTGATCCATTATCTACCACTGTCCTCATACAATTTCGTATTACCTATTTCGTAACGTTACATGAAATCTGTACGTTTATAAATCGTATATTTTTCTACCCATTTAGTACAATGAAAATTTATCTAAATAAAGAAAAAGCTTGTAATAATGAGAGAAAAAAAAAATGATGCCATCCTATTATGGAAAAATAAACTAAAAAGGAGAGAGAGAAAACGTTAATTTATTGTCACCGTGTTGTTAAATCCAAGGCCCACCATTCATAGTCATTATAGTTGTCTCCAGCATGCATTCGAGGAAAGAAAAGATCAACTCATTATCAAATTATCATCCCCCACTCTTCCTGCACCCTTCCTTCTCAGGTATTACCCCCTATTTTCTCCCAATCACAGCCTGGATAAATTTGGAATACTTAACCGTAGAGGAAAGGAAAAAAACTTCTCATACAAGAACCTCCCCCACTTGGTTACTGTAATCATTTATTTCCGTTGGCGACAACGAATGATATATATATATATCTGTGTGTGTATATAAAAGTCGCCAACTACAAGCAACAACCCTTAGAGATATGGCCTGAGGGGCCGAGCGGAAGTCGCGAATTACAGACAACGACGGACACGCACTCGCAAATTAGACGTCGTCCAAGAGGAAAGGAAGGGAGGAGGGGAGAAAATAAAAAAACGAAACGCAAAGAGCCCATCCGGAGAAGCCATGTCGGGGGTGGGAGAGGAGTTGTTTGTTATCTGGTAGTCGATTGTTCCCTATTAGGAGGGGTTGACTTATTTTTTGTTTTGCTTTTATTTCTTTGTCCTCACGAAGGTCATAGACAGGTTTTCTCCTCTGCAGGTAACATTAGTTCTAATCTATCTTTAAGCTGTCGGTTTTGAGCTTATGAATCCTACCGATGGCATGATCAGGATATCTCAGGACCACAGAAAAAGGACAATCTCGACGGAGAAAAAAAAATGCTGCCTCTGTTTCTAGAGGGTTTAAATTACAAAATTTTGACGAACTTATTTGAAACTTTAAAAAAATTCAATGAATGTGTAAATTTTAATCTAGAAATATATTTTTTAATATTTGAACAGATTTGTGATCTCAGAAAAAAAAAAAATTTGAATTCTGAAAATCAACTTGTAATTTGAACTACATTATTTTACTTCTGTGAGGTTTTTAAAGAAACAAATTAAATGAACTTTTTTTCTACATTTAATTTAAGGAAAACTGATTAAATAATATAATATAATATAATATATATATAAACATAAACAAAGTTAATCCTTAGATTTCGGTTTTCCAACTTTCATTTAAAGGCTTATCTTGAAAATAACAAAAAATATGCACAATAAAAATATCATATACATTCATTAGTATACAAATTCTCAAAAGAACTTAAAATTCAATAATTAAATAAATAAAATAATAGTAATAATAAATAATAATTCAAAAATTTTGTTAAAACAATAAATTCTATTCTAGGGTAATCCATAAGTAATAATTCAATTAAAATCCTTTATAGAAAACGATTTAAATAAAATGAGTAAGATTTAAAGCAATTTTATCAATCAAAATAACTGAAATTTGATTAGAATTTCTTCACTTACCTAAGGGGGTGGGGAATATACTGCTGTAGTTTGTACATGGGATGTAAGTCCAATATCGTAAGTCACCAGGTCTTGTTTTAGATGGTCAGAAAATGAAGGGTCAGAATTATATTGAGGTTGTGAAAGAGATGCATAGTGAAGACCTCCATTTGATAAAGGAGAAGGAGCACCACTTAATTCTACAAGCATGGATTTCTGCAGGTCATCTGGCTTAGCCCATTTCGACCACATTTGCTGTTAAAAACAACTCGTTAGAATTAATTTTTTCCCAAAAACATCATATATCTTGTAAATACTGTAAAACATTTATTAAGTACTAGTATGTCAATAACAAAAATAACATACTGTATTGTAAAGTTGGTCTCCATTATAATGAGTCCTCTGCCTTTTGCTTCCTCTTCTTGGTCGTCCTCTTCTTGTTGCTGATGGATATTTAGGTCCCGAGAATCAACTATAAAATAAATAGGTATGGGTTAGAAAAGTGAGTAAACTATAACTGCAACTTAATCCAATGTATGTATGCAACTAAATCAATATACCCTATAGAAAAAAAAGCAAGCTTTCTCTAACAACTCTATGGAAAGATTTTGTTTATAATGTTACTCCCAAATGGTGCCCGATTTAGAAATATTTACAGAAAAACATATATTGCAAAAAAGTTCATTAAGATAAAAATTAAGTATAAATGTTTATTAAAATAATATAAAAATATCTTTAGCATAAAGTAAAGATATTTTAATAATCAATACTGTTATTGCCGAAAAAATTAAGTTTTTTAATGATTATTTTAATTTCAGTTAATAGAAAATAACTTGAAATACAAATATCGTATGTATTAAAGATTATGCATTCACATAAAATTAAAAAATCAAGGCACTATTTTCCATTATGACATTTTTAGAAAAAGTTTTTATGGGTAGTTTTCAATTTGATCATATGATTAGGAAAGCAAAAACAGTAAAATCTCAAGAATTCCTTTTAGTAAAAAAAGAAAGTTTCAGTATATATATAAAAAAAATAATAATAATAATAAAATAAACTTATATTAGAGCAAACATGAATTCCTAAGCATGTTTTTCTTAGGACATATGTTAAACTCCGAACAACATTCACTTTTAAAAAAATAAACTAGTAACAATATCATAAACACTCCAAAATGATTTGTTAATGGCAGGCATCTGAATTTAGGATACATAGTTAAAACACTTTGTTTTGTCTTTTGAACATGGCTCTCGTTTGTCCATACAAACTTAAGAGAACGTAAACAAAATGCATTCAACAAGTTCGTTAAAAAAAAAAATCTTTGATAGGCCATTAAATTTGTTGTTCCTTCTCTATATTCAAAACTGTTTCTTGGAAATTTCAATCCATTATTTTAAAAGCATTTTTGTATGTAATGTAAACCAATAGTTTTAAATTTATGAAGAAGTTTAACAGTTGTTAAGAGCATTGAATACACATACTTTCTTTCCAAACTGTTATATAAAAGAATGTTGTATACGCTTAAGAGTGAAAAACGCGAAGAATGAAAATTTGATTTATAAATGTACAAATGTTTTCTTTAAATTTAATACTTTTTCATAAAGCTTTAAAATGGAATATAAAAAAATTAATGTGTAACGATCAAGTTACAAAGGAAGGAAGTTATCTTTAAATATTCATTTCAATATTTCAATTAGGAAATGTAAAAGTCAATTAAATTAAGAAATAATGTCAAACTTTATTTCACTTAATATTTATAACTTGATTCGAATCTTATATTTATAGAAATTATTTTTAATTTTATAAAAAATCAGTTTATTAAAACTAAATTATTTTCTTAAAAATATCATAAATGGCTGTTAAAAATTTATTTATCGAATACGGACAGATTATTCTTAGTCATTATCAATGCCACACACTAATAAAGATAAAACATTTCTTTTCTAAAATTTCATTCAATATGTTAAATAAAATGGATAAAAAATATTTTGTAAAATTGCATAATTTATCAATTAGAAATTTTTAGAGATGATTCACTAAATGATAATTTTTGAAGCCTGAATTTTCTTTCCGTAAATTTATTATTTATTAATGAAATCAAATATAAGATCAAAATAAATCTCACTCAGATGAGAAGAAATGGAAGCCTTATTCAAAAATATGATTAAATTTTTGAAGATTCATTATGATGACTATAAATATAAGTTTTACAAACACTGCAAAAGAGTTGCGTCAGCTTGCTTAAATGTATAGTATTCCATAAAAAAAATGTTATATTAGGAAATATTAAAAAAAAAAAAAAAAAAAAATTTTAAATTTATTTCGACGGAAAACTTTCGTATTTAAATATTATATTGTCTATCTGTACGAGTAAATTATAGTTTAAAATAAAATTTTTGTCCATTTTTACATCAAAAATATTCTCATTTAAATAAATCAGATTGTTATCAATTATAGTTGACAATTATTACCTATCGATAGCATTTATTCCAAAGTTAATATTTTTTACAATTGATAAAATAATTATTTGTTTGAATTCGTTAAAATTACACATACATTAAATAATATTTTTATAAGTGTAAAAAATAAAATCGTTGAATTGTTTTTATATGTGAAGAATTCAATTTGTTTATTTTAATATTTAAAAAGCCTCTATTTATTTATCTTTTTTTTTATTTTAGTAAAAGTAGATTAAAGGGGAGATAATAAATAAAAACCAAAAATCTTTTCTTCTCGTTTCTTACCCGTCTCTAGCTTGCTTTTTATTGAAAATGAACGCAATATATTTTTTTAAAGTGAAACTCGAACGGATAAGTTATTTAACGTCAACAAGGATAAAGTATAAAACAATTGTTAAACATACATCGTTGATAGAAGCAAATAATTTCTTGTTATATTTTTGTATGTTAGCTCACCCATAACAATAAAATGAATTCCGTTAGTGAGTCAAAAAATTATGATTTTTAATTTTTCAGATACATACAGCTATATGCAAATTATCTGTTGCTTTCACTTAAGATAAATATTTTATACATTGGCAGTTATTGTGAGACAATTGTTATTTGAGAATTTAAAAATTATATTAATAAATTTATTTCTAACAGAAAAATTACTAGTTTAAATTTCCATATTTTCATTTAAAATATTAACTAAATATTTTAAAATCATCATGTACTCGGAAAAGGAGATTTGCTTGTTTTAAAACTTGTACAGTTATGTAATAACTCATAGCTCTTAGTGCCATAGCTCTTTTCAAAATTCTTTAAAAGAGTAGGGAAAATGAAATTTAAATTATATATTTCTGATTTTATCTTTTAATACACTAATATTTAAAATCAAATATTTTTAAGAAGTTGACGACTTGTTAAAGATTGATTTTAGGAATTTAAAAGGGAATTTATAAAAATTTACAAAAATGGTTTATATGAAAAATATTTTTCTTCTTTTGAGCATCAGTCATAAAACACATTTCGCTATATTTCTGAACCATCATTTATGTACAATAATGTTTATGATTAGAAGCACATTTCGGAATCTCAATATTTTTTTATTTACTTGTTCATAAACTAATTTTTATTTCAACCATTAACTTTCATAATACTATTTGATGTTCTTAGGTATTTAAATGGTTTCATGTAACTCTTCAGTATTTATTTTCTTAATATCTTCATTTATTTACTTATTTCAGTACTTATTTATTTACTTCCTACTGTATTTATTTTACTTTAAATATAATGCTTGGCAGTTCATGGGGGGGGATGCATTTCATGTTTTGCCTTTCATTTCTCTACAGTCTATGACCGACCGGAAATTATTAGTATTTTGTTTCCTTTTTTTAAAATTGATTTAATGAAAAATAAATATATTTATAAAACTTTAAAAAATATTTTATTACAAATTTCTCTCTAATGATATAAAGGAAACACTGATTATTTTCAAAACAGCAAACTTTAAAGTTATATTAGAATTCATTCAATGATATTTTTTATCACTATATATATATATTTATATAGTGATAAAACTTTTTCGATAAATATCACTAAATTGCCACACAACAAGTCATTTTCTAATGAATTTCAGTAAATATATATATATATATATTTACACACAACAAGTCATTTTCTAATGAATTTCGCTAAATATATATATATATATATTTACTGAAATTCATTAGAAAATGACTTGTTGTGTGGCAATTTAGTGATATTTATCGAAAAAGTTTTATTATTCCAGTTTGAGTCAACTAAACCTTGATAAATCCTCAGACACTGTGACGAAATAGATAAGTTTCAAGTAAACAATGTTTCTTAAGAATTAAAGTTTCTGAAACATTTTCTTGCCGAGAGTACGCTAGCAAAATAATCCGAAGGCCAAAGTGTTCAGAAGGGACACGTAACGAAGTCATTTTCTTCCTTATTTTCTCTCCTTTCTTCGTAAAATCTAAAAATTTCGGAAACTATTGCTCCAATCGAGGGTTTGTTTAGTAGTCGTAATCGGTGGTCGAACTAACTTAATAAGCCTTCGTAACGAGCTTTGTCGTTATTGGGCGCTTTCGTTTCAGGTCAGTGATCGCGCTTCTACCACAACTGACGTACATGTAGTTTCTGAATTTTGGGAGGGGGAAAAAAAAAAAAAAAAAAAAAATCAGCAGTTCAGATTCAAGCAATACAATTTTTTTTATCAAACGGAAAAAGTATATTTTCGTTGAGAATTCATTCAAAAGTTTTTTTAAAGATTTTAAACGAAAGATTTTTTTTTTTTTTTTCTAAGATTAAGAAAAATAAAAATACTTATGCTCTAAAATTTTTTGACAACCGAAGAAGTTGCTTCATGTTTTACATTTAATTATATTTAGTAAACAAAACCAATCAGAAAAGTTTTATAAAGAAAATCTAGGAAAAAAAAAAGGTGCATTTAATTATTAACTTTTAAAGTTAATTGAAGGCATTTTTTAAAAATTTTTTTATTTATAATTATATTTAAGAAGTAATTGTTTGATGTAATATGTATTGATATATTTTCTTTTAATATGTGTTGTTTTTGGGAAATTTCATTGATGAGTAATTTTAATATTTGGGTAATATTTTAATATTTTTCTCCTTTAAATTACATTTTCCTATTTTTTTAAAATTAAATTAGTGAAACAAATTTTAAATTCATTTAAAAATTTATGCAGCAATGTTTTTAATGTAAAATAGAAAAAATGTTTTTCTTTGATAAAAAAAATTTAATAAATTAGTAATAATTACATATTTTTGCAATAAGGTATTAAAAAGCAATGAACTCTTCAATTTTTTTATTTCTCGTAATTTAACAAATTTACCAAATTGTTTGATATTCTGCAATAGCTATCATCTTGTTTTATTATTATTATTTTTTTTTTTTTTCTCCTTCGTTTGCAACATTGTCAAGGGAGAAAATTTATCTATTGGCTCAAGTAGGATGCGTGATTAGGCGGAAATTCGCACAATCGGATGGAAAGGCGTTCCGGTTCTTTGCTTCCAAATGTCAGCCGCATTTTCTCCTATCTTTCCTGAAGCAATTATTTTCTGACGGCCATTTCAGTAATGAGTCAGTTGCTGGTGTTTTCCGGAATTAAGAGAAGAAGAGCAGTGATTTAAAAAAAAAAAGCATAAAATGATTGAGTTCCTTCCCCTTTTTAACACGCTTGGACCCAACTAAATAACTAATTTACAATTCCACGTTAAAATGAATTATACCAATATATAAGATATATTCGATGAATAAATTTAATCAAATAAATATTCTAATTCATTTAAATATTTTTAATTGCAGTATAATACTTTTGAATTTTTATTTAGTGTTTCACTGTTTTTTAATTAGAAAAACAATTAGTTAAAAATATTTATTTTTTTCACTTCTCTCCTCTTCCCCCATATTTTTGAAAAAAAAATCATTTAATTTTATGTGTTTACTAAAATTTAATTGCTATTATTTTTTAATTAAATTGGCGTTATTTATTTATTATTATTATTTTTTTTTTTTACTAAGAATTATTTTTATAGTTATTATCCACTGAATAACGTACTAAATTGTAAATACAATTGCAAAATTAACATGTTTCAAATTTTCATTACACATACATTAAAAGTAAAACACAAATTTAAATTTAAAATTAAGCATTTTGATTTGAATAGTCTGTATTGTAAAAAAAAAAAAAAAAAAAAAAAAAAAAGGCAGATGTTTATTGAACGGCACAATGATCGAATTCAATAATTATCGATCGGATCGAATGTAAATTTTCCATATCTTCATTCTAACGCTATCCGACTATATTCTATATAAAAATACCGAATTTGCAACCCTGTTAACCGTGAGTTTATTTATCTATAACGGTTTTTACCACAATATCTCTGTCAATTCTATCTCTGTAACCCTAGAGGATCTGTTAAATCCCCCTCCTTCCTCCCAGAAGGGAGCATGAAAAGAGGAAAATGCTTGTTAAATAGACGGCATGCTTTATATCGAGAAGAATGAGAAGGGGGAAAGCTGTGCAATTGATTATTCAACGTATTCCCTATTGGTTTTCATATCAACCAATAGATACTGCCGCCTTTTGTAATATTACTTCACCTCGAATTTCAAACTAAAATGCTCCCTAGAGAGGGGGTACAAAAGTACGACTTGCATAGAAATGATTTATAAAGATCTAATCGCATGGAACGTTTTTCATCTACTTTTACGCATGAGGATATGTCAATCAATTAGGAAAGTTATATATATATATATATACACTGACGCAAAGCTCTGTTCAAAATTTTATAAATATGAAATAAACCTTGAATTTCAATCTAAATATTTTATATTATCAAGTTAAAAATAAGTGAATAATTTTCCTATTTAATTTTTATTTTAAAACTTAGAATCCCAAAAATATATCCCATTTATTTAAAAAGGAAAGAAATTTAACGATTTTCACTGAATTTAATATAAATTCAAATTAATTAACACTAATCGAATATTTAAATTAATTACAGTAAGAAAATTAAAAAAAACAACATTTATATCATTTGTTTTAGCATTGATTCTAACATAAAATATCTCTAAAACATGACATGCATATAATATATGTTTTTCCCATTAATTTTTCAGTAAGAAAGTTAATTTAGGCATTTTGCCATCGACATTTTTATTTCGAACAAACTTTTAAAAAAATATTAAGCTTGGTTTTCTTAGTTAGCAAATTAAAAGTAATTAACCAACATTTAATAATTTTTAAAAATTTTTATTTCAAATGCATAATTAATCGTATTTTCTTTCTGATGTTCGAGACCATTTCGGGTTAATTTTTTTTTAACTCATCATCTGAAAATATGAAACTAAAAAACGATACTGTAATTCTGTTACTCGTAAACGTATTAAAAAGTTACACTAATGAAAGTCATAAAAAATTAACTTGTGATAAGAAATTTATATTCTTATTATTCATTCAATATCTAAACTGGAAAGAAAAAAAAAGAAAAAAACTCAGAACAATAGCTATTCTCACTCAAGCGTGTAAAATATTAAATAAAATTTATTGGCATGCTTGTTAATTTTTTAAAATTCTTTTTGCGATCAAAATTATGTAAGATGCTTTTTCACGTGAATAACATACATATATGTATATATTGTTTGAATATGTTTTGAATTATGCATTTTGTTTTAAAAAATAAAATAAATTTTTAAAAAAAAAAATGCTATTTTTAAGCCAAAATATATTGATTTAAATTTTTCTAATATTAATATTATCTTAAATAATTCGTGTATTTTTGTAGTTTACAATAATATCGAAAATCGAGATATTTTTAATTAAAAAGTGCAAAGTAATCTATTTTTAATAGTCTTATCTCGTTTCATAAAATTTATTACATACATTGTTTATCGGGCCTTCTATTTAACGCGGCAATGTTTTGCTGCAAGAATTGATGGAAATCTTTAATATTAAGGTGATTGAAAGAAAGAGATGAAGCTTTGTTTTATGTTGAGAAATTTCAAAGCATGGAATAAACTTTTAGAACGCTAGAATAATTTATAATGTCAGCGTAACTTAGAAAAGAAAAACGAGAATTTGTTTCTGTAAATAAAATGCTGTAAACAAGCATAATTTTGATTTCATATATATTCTTTTATAACGCAATAAAAGTAAAGGGCGTATAACAATTGATGAAGTAATTTCTCAACAACAGTTTAAGGTCGAACAGTATCATTTGTTATATACTAATATTTGTTTATTTATATATAATAACGCAGAAAGCATGACAACAGAGCATAAATGATATATATAATTTCTGCCAATTTTAATTTAGTGAATTTTGTGTGTGTATGTGCGCGCGTGTTTCAAATGCTGTATTTTCACGTTCCTGTGATCATTCTTTTTTTCAAAAAATTTATTCTAAAAAATTTGATTTATTAAATTAATGATATTTTTAAAATCTCTTCATTTTCACATCATGAATCGCGAAAAATTTCATTTTAAATTTACAAGAATACCTGAACACCTCTGTATATTCTACATGAAAAAAAGATTTTGAAATTTTTAACCATTTCTTCGTAAAAAAAAAATTATCCGCCCAAATCTGCCGTTAAAGAATAAATAATCGCAACAATTGTTAAGAAAGGTCGCTGATCTTCTGAAAGTGCCGTTCCGTGGTCGTCAACGAAGAGACCTTTCATCAAAAGAAAAGTGATTTTCAGATGTGGTTTTTGAATGGCCATTAGTGGTAGGTGAAACCATCAATACGCGTGCCTCACAATTACATATAAAAGCTCTTATATTACGCTAGAGGCTATACCTGCAGATATTTTAGCTACTCCTACTAACCACACATTTTAAGGATGAAAGTAAATGAGCTTTTTAACGTTACAAATGAAATGCGAAAAAAAGTAACCTGAATACATTTTATATTAACTTAAATTATAGAGCTAAAAAAATAGTATCTATGAAACAGTGTTAGTTCTATAGGATAATATGGTAATTAAAAATAATTATTGCTAAATGTTTTATAATAATTATTATTAAGCGTTTGATAAATTTTTAACCATTAAACATCTTTTTTTTTTTTTATAAAACATTATTTTTCAAATAAATAAAAAATAAGAATAAATTAAAAAATTTAATATAAAAATTATTTTAACAAATAGCAAAATTTTTTTTTCTTTAATGAAACATTTTAAGATAGCGATTATTCCTTATATACGTTTCCTTGTTAATAAATATAATTTCCGATAATCAAATCAAAAGAAAACAAGCGCTGCTTTACGTAAAATATTTATCTATTTTATGATTTCTTCAATATTTAAAAGATTCGATTCAATCATTTAAAAGGTTTGCTTATCAGGCATGCTTATTAAAAAAAAAATAATAAGTAAATAAAACTTACGGTGATCACTATTGTCTTCATCCCTCTTTCTCTTATTGTCCTCCAATGGATTAGAATACCAAGAATGCCATTGATAGAGTAAGACGGCCTTTGGTCTGGATGAGACGTCACAATTACTGTAGAAGTCATTTGAGGACTGGGACTATTAGAACTGGATGTCACAGCATGTTTAGCCTTTTCAGCTGCTTTATTTCGAACGATCCTAACGAATAAAAATAGTTTGTCGATCATATAAGAAGTTTTCAAATATTTAAAAACAGCTTGCAATACAAAATCATTAAGTGTGTAACTCATTTTTCAAAATTTTTTTTTTTCGTGAACTTTATCATTTATATTTGTATTATAAAACTTATCAACATTTCCTTCAATTGCATTGTTTAAATTTTTTTTTTTTTAAATTTCAATAGTTTTGTATATACAAAATTTTCACAGTAATTAAATTTATAGATGTAGAAGTGTTGTTGAGATTTATTCAAATTTTGATAAAAGTGTCATTTAGATTATTTTAAAAATTAATTAAAATTATCATCAAATTTTCAAGCATAATTAAAAAATCAGGTTAATAAGGGTAAAATATGCAGAACATAAACTAAAAGATTAAAATCATTCAGAAAGAATAGAAACAAATCTAAGACTGTTTTAGTAAAATTTTTGGAATTAATAAAAAAATTAATACCCTGAATGTACATTTTTCTTCCCAATTTTAATTTTATATGACAATATTTTATGTAATTTCTTATTTCTTTTTGAAATGTTTACATAAATAGAAATATTTTAATGGAATAATAAAAAAATGTTGTACATATGCTAGAGTTATTAAAAGAAAAGGCAGTAAATATTTTTACAATTATTTTAAGCAAATTTTTCTTATTAAAAATGTTTTAATTAAAATTAAAACACACCAAAAATCTTCAAAAGAAATGTTTGTGAAAAGAAATATAAAAATAGATTGCTATAAATAAGTAAATTATATATAAAATAAAAATGCAAGTTTTTACAGTCTTATTTGGCATTTTGCCTTTGTAAATGTGTTTTCGAGTTTATATTTTCCTGTCAGTAGTACATGACAAACGCAATTCGACGGTAGAAAGAAAGAACTTCATTTTCCTACGAGATGCGCAGGAGGATGAGATAAATGTCGCTTCATTAGTCACTGAGTGGGACTAAACATTTACAAAAAAAAACTTTTGCTATATAAATGAGATAGTCATTAGTCTGAATAGGGTCTAGAGATTCTTTCCTAACAGCTCTTTGTTAAAATGCTTGAGAGTGGGCCATTGCTATTAAAAGGCATCTCATTAAAAGAAGAACATTTTTTTTTTTTAAATAACTCATTTCCCATGCGGCAACTTTAGATAACATCAACTGGAAAATGATGATTTTTCTTTTATTAAAAATTAAAACACTTACTCGTTCAACGTTTAATAATCTTTATTTTTTGTGACGAATAAAATAAAAATGATGTTATCTGACAAAAATATGTTTGGGAAAAATATAGCTCTTTATTCTCAAATGTAAACCATTATATTATAATAAAGGAAGGATAATAAAGGATATATTTAGATACATCATAAAGTTTAAATAACTCTTTCTTTTAACTATTCTGCGAAGTAACAATAATTTCATCACTTAAATCGCTTAAATATTATAAAAAAGAACTATCAAATAAAAAAAATATACATATAATAAATAAGAAACACTAGTATTTATTATTAATCTAGTAATTATGCTATAAGGCTTATTACTAGTTTAATTAATAAATTTTTAATTATTTAAAAAATTTCCAACAAAAAGAAAAAGCTTAATATAAGAAAATAAGTAATATAAGAAAATCTTTTACTAACCTGTTTATAGAGCTGACGGATGGAATATTGTCTTGATCACATATTCCGTCTGATAGAGTCTGTCTCTGATCTCCCATGCAAACATGGTTGGGTTCTGTTTTTTGTAGTTGGCAAATGGCATCTACCACCTTGGGAGTAGCAACTTTCGGTTTGCTTCCTCCTATGACTCGGGTTTGATAGAACCAGTTTCGTAATACCTTTAAAATATTTAAAATTTTATTAAAAAACAACAGAAAAGGCATCAAAAACTTCAATATAAATTTTAAATAACTATCTAAAAATACTTTCCACTATTCAAATAAGCATTACAATATTTATTTTTAATGAAAATTATAAAGTACAATACCAATAATAAGTAAGCTGTCATTTATTACTGTTTTTACTAATAAATAATTACATCGATCTCTTCATATAATATAATCTAAAAGAGGAAATATAATATAATAATAGTATTGTAAAGAATAAAAGTTGGATTAAAGATTTTAAATTAAACTAAACTAAAATGCTTTAAAAAAAAAATTATATATAAAATTCTTTTGGAAATAAATATTTACTGACAATTGGACGAATGTTATGAGTTCTAAATTAAAAAGTAATGTAGGTCGTTAGAAATAAGATCAGTAAATTTGGATTGACTTAATATAATGTGCTTTTTTTTTCTTCTCCTCTAATTGAGATCTTGGTTTTTCTTGTTTGGAGTTTAGCCAATGTCGCGTTATGTTCTACACCAGCACCTGCGTTAAACTTGATTCCATGCACAGATGGCAAATCTTGAGTAACTAATATCTTTCAATTTTAGTTGGCATAAGCACAATCGTCATTAATAATACACCAAATATTTCTTTTCTTTTCTTTTTTTTTTTTTTTTCAATACTTCAAAAAAGCGATTGTTTTACATTGAATTTAAAAACAACTAAATATTCGTGAGATAAAAAAAAAGAAAAACATGGAAAAAGGAAAAAAGATTATTAAAGTTAGAGAAGTTGTAAAAAGAAAAGGATCAGATGACAAGATGCAAAAAAAGGTGTATGATTTATTTATTATTATTATTTTTTTTTTTTTACTTTAAAATAATTTAGGATTAGATTCTTAGTCTGTTTGAGCAAATTAATTTTTTGACTAAAATATAAACTGAGATCGTTTCAGTTTTTTTTTTTTTTATGAATAATTTTATAGTAAAAAGAATCATGCAATAAGATTACTGCAACAATTAAATTTTCATTAATATTTTATTTTAATAAACATTTTTTTAATGTCCGTAGAGTAAATTTTTACATTTCAAATAATATTTTTATCTGATTATGAAATTCTGTGTTTGAATTTTTTTGCATAAAATGAGCTTAATATCCTATAAAATTCATTAGTATTTGATGTGCAGTATTAATGCTGCAATGCACAGGCTGAAATTTTGAAATAATTTTAAATTATATAAAAATGTTATGACATATACTTTGGACATGAAATATATATACATAAGGAATAAATATACTTAGAATTATTTGATTGTGTTTTTGTCACATAAAAGGATAAAAATAATTCGTTCAAATCTTACGAATTAAATGTAATCAGTGTTAAATATTTTTCCTCTCTTCTTTTTAAAGAGTTTATTTCAGTTTTATTAATACAAAATTCAATTTTATCACTGCAATTTATTTAAAATAAAATCAATTTTTTTTTTTTAAATTGTTAAAAATTATTTTTTGTTTATTTTTCTGTTTCGCCAATTTTTTTTTTTTTTTTTTTTTTCATTTCTTTATTAACTTCCACAATTTTTTAAATTTATAAAAATTCTCAAATTATATACCCCATTAAATAAGTTAGCTCATCAGTCATTTTTTATACACGGAAGAGCGGCTAGTTGAAAGAAAAGAGATATCTGATACGCAAACCCGAAAATCATTTTCCGCCAATTTGTACTTCCGAAAGAAAACATATTCCGTATCCCGTTTTTTCACTGCAGCATAGAAAAGACGGATAGCGCGTCTGTTCCTCAATTCGTTACGTTACCTTTTTCTGTGCTGCAGAAAAATCTCACTCTTAAATTAGAACGAGAAACATGAAAGCGAAGACAGATGTTTAATACTACAAATCTGGAATAGTAACTCAGATGAAGAAGGTACAGCCCACGTCTTTTAGTCCCTGAAGATAAACGAGCTCTTGAACTGGCATATTAATCACAAATCTTATCATGACATTAGTCTGATTTTTTTATTTCTTAATGTAATCATGTGATGCTAATTTTGTTATAAGCGCATTAGAAATGATATTAAATTGAATTAATTGTAGCATAGAATCAAGCCTTTAGTATTTAATACTTTAATTCTATAAAAATAACCTTAATAATAAAATTATAACTTGCATAAAAATTTACTAACATCTTACAAAAAAATATTTTAATGAGATTTTATTAATTTTCATTATTTTTTGGTTGGTTAAGAAAAGTGAAATAAAATGTTTGGAATAAAAGAAATATTTTAAATAAATTTTTGAACTGTATTATTCAGTATTTTGGAAGAAATCTAAATAGAGAAAAGTTTAAAGAGAATATCAAACCAAAGATAAGTAAAAAATCTACTTCTAATAAGATTTTAAACTTCTTAAAGATTTAATAATTAATTCAGTTTAAATATTTTATTAATTATAAATGACTAAGTAATAAAAAGTTTTTTTTTTTTTTAATATTCTATATTAATAAAGATATCAGAATTTTTAATTAGGATAATTTAAGAAAACAGCAAATGCAGGAAAAATTACCTGCCAAGAATTTTAGAGACACATCCATGAGACACTCTAAGCTGTCTACTGATATCACAGGGCCTTACACCTTGATGAGCCAGTTCCACAATCTTCTGCCTCACAATATCTGGTAAGGGACGACCATTGACAAAAACACCTCCAAGCTGATTGACACCTCCATGACCTGCAATTAAAATTTCAGATAGATATTCACTATCCCTGTTCATCACTTGAACTGGATTAAATTCTGCTAATTATTTATGTTACTCCATAACACTTAATATTTGTTAATCAGAGAACCAAGAGATGTTACAAAAATCCAAGCACCATAGATTCCCATAGAAAATTATATTTTATTCCCTGTGCTAGATTTTGTATTACTTTATTTGATTTTTTGTTTTATTTTAGTCAACATATGTGGAAGGGGAGACATGCAAGAAAAGTATTTTATGATGAAATAGAAATGTATCGTTGAAAATTTAAAATCGATAATTTACTTGAATAATTTTTGATAACTGTGTGTTTAAGAGTTTTGAATAATAATAAATATTTATTATATTCGCTGTATATAAAAAAATTCATGTGCAATTTTTATAAATGAAATATAAGTTGAAAATTGAGAAATAAAATTACTGTTAGAATTTTGAATGTTAGTTTTACTTTTTATCCTAGGTGTTAAATTTCTGAAGAGAAATGTCTGAAAAATTCCGACACCATTCAAGAAAGAAAATAGAACATACAGAGTTTGAATTGTGTTTAACGGTGACACTTACTGGAGGATTGTGATTCTGATGAATTCGATCGTCCCATTTTGGGTTGAATGTTTTCCACTCCAGGATTCGATTCCAGATCCAAGGAGGGTAAATAATTGAGATTGCTTGAATCTGAAACGAACCCAACACATATAAGACATGGAAACATCCGTATACGGAGTTAAACGTAACATTCATATACGGAGTTAACCGTAACATTTTAGCGAAAAAAAAAATCTTTAAAGAATCAAGGAAAATTTTAATTCATTTTTTATTAAATCAATGTCGAAAATTAAAGGTAAGGAAAGGCTAAATGAAACTCTTTAATTCAAATAAAATGTCTTATTGATAAGTTGAATTAGCTTTCTGAATTTATAGTTTTGTCACTTGTCTAAACACTAAAAATTGGGATAAATTTTTTCCATGTTAAATATGTGGCATATATCATATATTACGTATATAACAATGATTGTATATGCCCATGAATGTAAATTGGTAATTTACATAATGCATAAGTAAATTTTTTTTTCAACACAAGCAAATAACGGCTACTTAAATTATTAATTTGATGCTTGATTATTTGTGTTGATAAATTAGAAAATTAACTAATTTGGCTATCAAGTCTTACGAAGCTTTATAAAAATTGAAAATTGTAATGAAACTGTTTAACTTAAATGAACAACTATAGTGTTCTTGAAAAACATCTTCTAATGCTAAGAATGCATTCAAATTTTTAAATCTATGATTAAATATATTATGTTAACATACACAAAATTTAAATAAAAATAAATAAGGACTTATTGCTTGAATATTAAGCAAAGAGTTCTTAGCTAGCATTTTTCTAGCAATGAAATAAATAAATAAAGTTAACATGTAGTCTAATTTTTCCATTTAAAGTTATAAAAATAAAAAAAAAAAAGACATAGCATCTGTTATATTTGCTCTTATTTGACTTCTCATTCTGATAGAAAATTGTGCTTCAAAATCTTTGAACCGATTGCTGACATCTATATTTATTTACTATTATATATACATCGGAAAACATTGATTTTTCTTTCATTTTATAGTTTCCTAGAATCGATCAAAATCAGCAGTTCCACTTCACCAATTCCAATTGACGTTATCAACATGTATGGATAATAGCCCCATTTCCTGGAATTTTTATCCGTGCTATGTGGTTCTACCTAGGTGGAGGCGTGGTAGGTACAAACCTTCTTTATAATTCCTTTCATTCTTTTTATTTTTATTTTTAATTCAGTCCTTGGATCTTCTGACGAAACTGTTGTGGTTTATTATAAGAAAGGATGTATTAGGATTATTTTTTAGATCATTTGTAAAGCCGTACTCCCGTGAAGAATTTAAAGAAATGCATTAAAAAAAAAAAAATGTAATGGGTAAACATAAGAAGGCAGAAAAATAACGACCGAAAAATATTTCTAAAAGTTATTTTTATTTTTATATTTTAATTGTCATTCAGTTGATTTAGTTGGTAAAGAATTGTTCGAGGTAATTCTTTAAAAATTACTTTTCACAAAGAGAGGGGGGAGGGGAATAGAAATATGCTCTTGAAATTAACGTGAAAATTAATAATTTCATTTTCTTTTCTGATGCAACAGAATCGATGTAGCTCATAAAATTTAGTTGTTTTTAAAGCACTCAAGGCCCAGTGGTAGTATGTTTTTAGATAGCGTGCAAGATCGATTATTCGATTCTCACGTATAGAGTGCGCTATAGTCACTCGTTGAAAAAGAAACATTCAGTGGTGCTTGTGCCAATGTCTCTCATTGATAATTAGACTTGCTTAAATGTAATTTCCTGGATTTCTTCCAATATGTCATGCAATTACCCCTCCCAGAATGCATTGCTCCTTTCCCAAATGTCCCAGGGAAAACGTCGATGAACCAAAGTGGCATTAGCCATTATAGAGCAGTAAACAATATTTGGAATCTCGAGTGCAAATAAAATATTTATTGAAAATTTGTTTTAATAATATTCTGTATATTTTTATTTATTTATGTTTAATATTTAACTTTATCAGGATTGTAAGTGCTTTATTCGGTAAAAATATAGTCCTTCAATTGAAACAGAAAGGTAACATGCAGACTAAATCATAATATTATTTTGAATTATTTAACATAATTTGAAATATTACTCGTTATAAAAGTAGTGTATTTTCTATTAATTTAGACTATTTCTGTGTAAATTATTTTGTACGATTTTACTGATATTGTTTATTATTCCTATCAACAATTTATTAACATTTTAACTTAAAGATAACTTTTGGCAAATAAAATCAAATGCATATATGAATATTCTGATTAACTAATACTTTCGTTTCATATAATGCAATTGAAGAATATTCAGATATGAAATAGTTACTACTATTTCATTATTTGTAAAATAAATAAAATAGTATAGTATGGGCTTAAATTGAATTTTTATAACTTAATCTAGCCTTGCCATGGCTTAAAAGATCAAACGTTGTCAAAAGCCAATTGTATTACTTTTGAAATAAATTATGAGTTAAATATTTGCAGCTGTTTAACTATAGAATGAGGAGCACTTTTGATTATGCATTTTTTTGACCTGCAACTTAAATATAAGATCTGTTGTAAGACCTTTATTCCTTTTGTTATTGTTAAGTCAGGAAATTTCTTTTAAGAAAAACTATTTTTACTTGAACCAAATTTGTGAAAATGTTCGAATGTATCGAAACTTTGAAATTTAAGGATAAACAAAATTTCAGACATCAAATATAGTTTATATAAAAAACGAATCACGATATAAAATATGATTGGTTTATGACTTTTCGCTATACAATAAATCGTGTATTTTCCCACCGAATACATTACAAAATTTAAGTTTCTAATTTGATAAAAATTTTGGTTGATTTGAAAATAATAAGTGGGAATTAAAAAAAATTGCCAATTTGTATATTATTTTCCAGAAATAAGAACGTTCTAGAAATCGTATCAAGAATTTGTGATGAAATGGACTATTCTTAATATCTAAAATATTTTCCGAGGCTAATAGCATCGAGTGTGAAATCTATAAAATTTTAGAGAAAAATATTTATTTAGAAAATATTTTTAGAACCGGTTATCAGGATATTTTTATTTTGTTATTATATTTTATGATCTTTTCTTTTATTTAAATAATAGTGACGCCGATTTAAGATTCTAAGGAAGTAAATACCATCTTTACTAATAAAGCAATAACTATTTTCCTCTCAATTTATTTCTAGTTGTCGATTTCTCTAAACACCAAATAAATCACAAAATAAGATAAATGCTTATAAAATTAACAAAAACAACTGTCTTTAAAACGGATTCAAAAAGCTTTAGAAAAATTAGTTCCTGTAAATGTTAACATTTTACTTTTAAAAATATATCATGATTGTTTACTCGATGTTGCCATTAAAATAAATTGAGAATATATTTAAAGTTGCATTTTAAACTTTTCAACGCACGCAAACGAATGACGGTCATTAAAATTATAGAATTTTTTATTTAAAAGTAAATAAACAACACCAATCTCTAAAAATTTGAAATGAATTATTTGATAAAAAAAAAAATAATAAATTTAAACTTTTAAAAAGTTAAGCATTTTTTCCAAGTATTCATAATTTTAGAGGACAGCTAGCACAACTATTAAAAGCACAATTAATCTTATACTATTTCACTTTTATAGATTCTATTTTCTAGAAGAAAAAAAAAAAAAATGAAGACAAGTTCTGCAGAATCTTAAGATATTTAATTATATTTATTTAACAATGACGAACTCTTTTCTTTGTTAACCCCAAACATTCATTGAGTCACATTAAATATTCATTGAGTCTTCTCGTTTCTGAAAGTAGTGACTGAAACGGGGGCAACAGTTCATTCAGGCCTGTTATGCCTTGTCCACGAATCGAGTTTATCCGTGATTTAACATATATTTTTAAAATTCAAGAGTAGAATAAATCAGATTTTTTTATATTATTTTTAAGTAAGCATGTGTCTACAAAGGATAAATATACTAACTTCTATCTATTTTCCCAATAAAATTTTTTAATATTATTCTTTGGAAATCTAAGTAAATATCGCATTTTTTTATTTATACAGATTTTTAGGAAATTTTGGGGGAAAGAATTTTAAGGGTAATTACCCATTTATGTATCATACAAGAGAAACCCAGAAAACTCACCCTTGGCAACATTTCAATCGATACAAGACACAATGGTTATTTATATCTATCTCTTCTCAAAATGGTTATAATAACAACTTTGAGAGAAGGTAGATAATAATAATAACAATGATTAGGATAGAAAATTGATTATTAGTTTGGTTTTAAAACAGGGCAGACTTAAAAAGAAATTTTAGCAAGTAGCAGCTTCCAAGTGGTATTAACACATTTGCAGATTTCCAACAAGTTAATTTTTTTTTGTACTTGTCTCCAATAAATAGTTATGAAAAAAAATCGTATTCAAATCCAAAACATTTTTTATTAATTATACAGAAAATGTGTGATTTCATTCTGAAAATGTGTGTGATTTTCAGAAAATGTGTTGTGTCTTAAAAATGACCAAATTGAATTTTAAAATAACTTATTCAGAAAACTGATATTTTGAAGTTTTAAAAAAAGAAAATCGTAAAATGTTCTGTTTTCAAATCTAAGCGCGAATTACAGAAAAAAGTACAAGTATTTTTTTAAGCTACTATACTTTTTGTAGTAATTTTTTTCCTTTTTTATACATGTGGAAACTGAGAAAAAAATTACATTTAGGAACAGCATAATTGGGGGTAAGGAGTTTAAGAAAATGCTATTATTGAATATCATTAAATTTCCGTATAATTTTTAGTTATTATAAGCTTATAGTTGAAGTTAGGGACTTGAATTACCGCAGGTTAATTTCACAAAAAACAAATTACACACAAATTTAGAATACATGCATAAATAACGTTAATGCACTTACTAATATGGCCATAGTATTCATTCCACTCCATTTGACGATGACGTTGGATCCTCAGATCAATCGGTCCTATAGAGGATCCAACGTAATCATAATAATCAGGGTTAGGTGTCATTTTTTCAAACATTATGGTGCAGTTGTATCTTCCACTTTTCACCAATAAATTTCACAAATTTTTCCTTCACCTTTACTTTTATAATCACAAACAATGCAAACATTTTTCTTAATATTGTGAATCCATCAACGCATATTGCAAGAGCTGAAATTTCACAGTTCAGACGTACCACGTGTTTTTAAACGTCGAGGACCTTTTTTTCTTCCTTTTCTTTTTTCTTTTGTATATGTGTGTGTCTGTTAAAATCTCATGCTACCGCACTCCCGTAAAGACCAAGTGCAAAATGACTTTTCCCCTTAAGCATAGAAATTCGGTTAAAAAATGGGCAAAGAAGGGGGAGAACGGAAGGAGGGGGACGGCGAAGCCCACAGCTCAAAAGCTGGCATCTACCCCCGTTCTGTGATTCGCCCTTCTTCATTGTCGTTTGCTAGGGACTTCCGCTGAACTTCACAGTATATAACAGCTTCCCATTTTCGTACGAGAACATTTCAAAACAGTTCCCCTAAGTATTTGAGACAGAGATTAGTTGTTTGTTTCCTTCAGGTCTGATTTCAATTGCAAATCGCATGAACAAGTACGTTAAAAAATGTTGATAACTTCTTTTATATTATTTAAAGTTGTTATGTAATTAGAAACAAATAAAAGTTTATAACGGATCAGATTTTCTGATAAAAGTTATTTTTAAAATTCATTCGGAAATACTGGAAGTTGATCAAGTGCTATAACAACTGGTAATGAAAAGCGAGTCAAGTATTTTTTATTTATTTATTTATTTTTTTTTTTAAATCTTCAATGTGATAAAGATGAGTCTATGTTTGAGGTTCTGATTATAAATGAAATATTTTTTTTATATTTTTACTATAAAGCATTATTAAACTAATCGATAAAGCAGGATTAAGATATATAAGTATAAAATTTTATGTAAGAATTAAAATGCAATGGATAGATTTTAAAAATTTTTGATAATTTATACAATTATGAGGAAAACTTATGTATTAAACCTTTTAAATTGAATTTAGCAATATTGTTTGATGTAATAGAGTATCGGTCTTTTTTTATAAAGTTATATTATGTTTTATTTTACCTGAAAACTTTTTAAAAGATTATGGAAGTATAAGAATATAAGTAGCAAATTTAATCGTTTCAGTCTTTGCAAAAATGAAATCAAAAGATTGTAACAGAGCAATTATAGAATTTAAAAAATAACTATGCTCATTGATGATATTTTTTTCCGCAACTTCATTTGATATGTCGAGCAGATGTCAGTTGCAGACAAGAACAAGGGGTCTATTGTCTACAACCCCTTTCCCGCAGACGAACAACCCTAAATCAGTTGCTATAAATAAAGATCCCCTTCCAAGCACTATAAGATATCCACACTGTAGCATTAGTTTCAAAAAATTAATCTCATTTGCATAAATAATTAAACATTTGAATTTTCTCAGAGGTGGCTTTTCTTGCTTCATTGAGTGTTCAATACCCTTCTGCTTTTCCGTTTAAATCTTTTTCTTGATAATTTTTTTGTTCATCCCCCTTTTTATTAGCTGATCTCTGTAAATTTTTTTATAATAGTCGATTCGATGTTATTAACAATAATAAATAGAAGCATGACTGAAATTATAACTTCTGTGGACATTTTCATAAATATGTCATAAAGCGATTTAGTGTCCCCTTAAACGTAAAATTATTTGAAAAATTTTAAGCAAATGAAAACTGTGAAACAAAAAAATGTTTTATATATACATTATGCATTATCACATTAGAAAAATCAAAAGTAAAACTTGTATTCTTAATATAAAGTACTAATGATTTGAAGGTGATTTTTCATATAAAACAAAGAAGTTTGCAAATTTGGCTGCGATAAATATTTAACTAAATTAAAATTTCATCTTCTTTCCTGTTTCCCATGAAGAATCATGAGATGAAAATATTTTTGATAGCTTTGAAATTTTAAATATGTTTATAAAATATTATAAAATACATACATAGAAATTGTAAACGCATTAAATATAATCTGTATCACTTTATCAAGATGTATGATTATCTTTTCATTTTTACAAAACAGCAACAGAGAAAAAATGTTGACTTGCATCGCATTAGAAATTTATCGGTTGAGTTCAGGTTATAACTATTTTGGAAAAGATCAGCACCATTTTTTTTTCCCCTTCATTTTATTTGTTTGGGAAAGAGGTTTATACTCATACATCAGCACTAACTGAAAGCAACATTTCAGCCCCCTATCGCTGTAACAGCTTTCGTAGACATCTTTTGTATAGACTCTCCAGGACATAATGAAAAGAAGTGGGGAGACTTTTCAAGTACCCTTTTACCGCTTTCATGTTTTTGATAGCTTTGACTCCATTCGACAGTCATCTATCGCTTTTGAAAGCAAACTACTACGAAATGTAGGGTCTCATGTACTTTTAGGTGCAAGGATGCTTAACAATAGCGAGGGTTGCTGAGGCACGTGTTGCGCCAAATTATACGCCAAATGTATTGTGGATTGTAGTAAACTATAGTTATAATTTTTTACTTATCTACAGCGTCATAAATCCAAAACTTTGAAAATAAATTATTTTTAAGCTTTCATTCAGTGCACCTTTTATATTAATTTTACGATTATAAATGGATTCTTATTTTTTCTTTTGAAAAAAAGACAGTAACCGAAGCATATCTCAATGAGCAGGTATGCATACAAATCCAAAAATTTTCCTTTTAATGCTATTTGTAAATTTTAGATTCATAACATTGACCTTTTGAATAAGAAAGCGCTAAAGGATTTAGCAATATTTTATTTCTGAAGTTTATTCAAATAAAACGAGTGGTAGGAACTAATTAAATTTACCAACTCATGGCCTAGTAATAATATACTGACTAGCATATAAAAGGGCTAAGGTTTGAACCCACACTGGCAAGATATATTTCAGTCACTACTTTCAGAAGAAATCGATTACTATTTTGAGAACGTGTGTTCACAATAACAGCCAGATATTTTCATACATTTCATATTAAAAATTGGACTACTTAATCGGAGTTTTCTAGATTACAATAAGCAAAAGTGTGGCTGTTACTTCTAAAAGTCCCCCTCTTTATCTATTAAGGATTGCATATTGTTAGAGGTCAGAAGCTATCCGTATTTTTTCAATTCCTTCTATTAGCTCGCCACTCTCCCTATATATATCTTGTTCAAATTTTCAATCGTTAATAAAATACTTTTTATTTATCCACTCGAGTTCAAGTACATTTTTTAGAACTTGTAGTGGATGACACTGGATGTTAATACAGTTTTTTCAAATATTAATTCATTAATTAAATTTAATTAATTAGTTTTAGTTTTTTTTTAGATTTAAGTTGCATATATCTACCAATAGATGGCGCCCGATAAACTTAAAAAAATGAAAGAAAATTATTTATAAAGGACTTTTCTGCCATATAGTGAAAAAAAAGTCGGAATTGACTTAAATTATTTTTTTTTATTTTTTATATTACTTGTTTGATTGAAACTTGTACTGCATGTATATATTAAACTTGCATTTGTAGATCATGATTCGAATGTTAATTGATCGAAGTACTAAGATACACCTCTCAAAGAATTTTACGAAAATAAAGTTATATTATCGTGCCGTAGTGAATAAAGCTAATCGAAGAGCTTGGAGGAAGGGGCACCTGGAACGTACTGCTTTTATCCCCAATTACTAGCAAATAAAAGAAAATAAATATAGCTGAAATTAATTTGTTATGGTTTAACTAAAAGGTAATAAGTAATGTCGAAAGTTAATCGAAGGGCTCTAGTTTTTACTTTCCCATATATTTAAAGTATTTTACTTAATTTACATTCACTATAAATAATTCAGAAAAAACTAGATGAATTAATAAGTATTTTTTATTAATGATGCACTTTTATATATTTTCTTTTCCCATTTATACATTTTTTTTTATTATCATGTAAGACCTAGTTAAAAGTTAAGTTTTTATTGTTGGGTGATTGTGTTTTTTCATGTACAAGTTTCCGGTTCAACATTTTTGTATTTAATTCTTTTGAAAATTATTGTGAAATTGAGTTTAAATTATTAAGAAGTGAAAAACATTGAGTATACTACTTTTGGCCAGTTGACATCTCAATCATAACGTATGTTAAATATAAATTTCAATCAAATTGGGAACAGACAGTTCATGTTCTCTCATTGTAAGTGGAACAACAATAATTTAAAAAATTTACGATTTAAAAAAAAATGTCTTGATTATTTGAAGGCCCTTTTATGATAGAATCTTCTACCTTGTAGATACTTTAACAGAATCTTCTACCATTTATAGATATCACATTATTTTTAGAAAACAGTATTTATTTATCTATTTTAATAAAAAAGCCTTTAAGCAGTTTTGAGAATTTATGGAATTAAGAAATTACATTTAATTGAGCATACTAATATTGTAATTGAAATCAAGTAAAAGTAATTCTTGTTATCATGGCTTCGTTTTTGTTTGATATATTTGGTGTGGCATTCAGTTACGTTTTTTAAGTACAAATTGTATTTTAAACAATCCTACCATTTTTTCCAATTTCAAAAGTTTGTTATATTTAAATAATATTTACAGTAGTAAGTTCTATTGAATGGTATACTCAATTACTTTTGGAAGACTTTAAGCTGTTTTCCTGTTTAAACCGATGGTACTCAGTTAAATTTCTTATGAAGTAAAAAAATTGCGTATTTTCTCAACACAGTTTTTTCCCTCATCTTCTCTCTAAAAAGTTAAATGAATCATTTCCTAAAACCTCTCAAATTGTTTCTTTTTATACACTAAGCAATAAATATTATTAGTAAATATTTTATTGCATTAATCAGTAAAATAACTTCATTCATGAACTCTTTTTAATTTGAAAGCTATTAAAAAATTGTTTTCTTGAGTATAAAAAACCATTAGCAAAAAAAATCGTTGATTTTACTGCATAAAATCACACAACTGGGCTTATGCGGAAATAGAAATGCGTTTTCGGTTGGCTGATTTTATTTTTTCAGAAGCAAAGCAGAAAAAGAGTAAAATAGGGATAAACATGCTGAAAAGCGTAATGTGCTCTTCTTAAAAGGTAACAACTATTCATTATAAGTTTTTTTAGATGCAGTTTTTCGACTTTGTTTTTCGTTTCATTGATAGTACGAAAAAAAAAAAATAATCGTAACATTCTGAAAATCTATTTTGTTTGTTAGATACTAACAGCCGATTTTAAAACCAGAAGAAAGAAAACAAAAAACATATATTAGTAAGTAAACTCGTATCAAGTTCTACTGTTGATGATTTCAAATAAAATAAAACATGTAAACTACAGCACATATATTTTATAAATATATATCATCAGAAATATGAAAAAAAAAAAATTTTTTTCAAGAAAATGAACTCTATCAAGTTCTTAACAATTTTTATGAAATACACCTCTTTTCTTGATTGCTTGTCTTAACCTTTATACTTCATTTTTTATGTGGAAGTCATATTTTTTTCTCAAATTTTACTGTAATAACTATTATATGTTTTGTTTCTTCCATCAACGAAAGTGTAGCAATATTGATCAATGTACTACTTTTAAAAGTTTAATATTAATTTAGAATCGAAAATTATAGTGAAAGTATTTTTTTTTCCTTCGAATTAATTATTATTATGATTATTTTGAAATTATGTGCTAGTATAATCCTAATTTATGAAAATTAATTTATAATTCTTAACAAATAAGCATTAGGCAATACATCGTACTGCAATATCACCTCCAGGTAAAAGATACGTATAAAATTTACAAACTGTGAGAATGATTTTTTTTAAGAGATGTTTCGGCACTTGCAGAGAACACTTTAGTAATTTTTTTTTTTCCATTTAGATGACCTTACTTTCTAAACTTATACAATAAAAAAATTTGCAAACATAATAATGTACACTCATACCAAATTCTGAAACTTCAATGAGTAAAAAGAGCGCTCATGCGCCAAATGTAGAACAAGCATGTGTGATTTTATTCCCAAACTCGAGACTATTGTGTGCTACCTGTGATTTATGTGTCTTACTAAAGGAGTAAAGAAACGCTTTTTTCTTCCCTCCCTTTTCTTTTGTTCTCTGACATAGCGTTTATTCCCGTGGTGAAGAGAATGTCTTTTGTTAACACCAAACTCTCAAAGTTTCCATACTGAAATGTAGTATACCTTCTATTAAAACTATTTCAATACTTTTATGTGTTAAATTATTATAATTTTTTTCTATAAATAACAGAAGTTGCATTGCAGTATTAAAGACAAACTCTTAAATTAAATATATCGTGAACAACATAATTAAAGAAAATTATTACGGCCCCTTTTACAAAACAAAAATTCTAAGGTGTTTCTACCACGATATTTTTTTCATCATTCAATATCATAGAATTTTGTTGATTTATTCAATTTATTTTATTTCAGAAATATATGAAGAATGGAATTTTTTTAATCTCAAAATTAAAATATTAAAAAATATGGTTATTTATAGTTGTAATGAATCTGTTTTATCGAAATGTAGTGATAAGTTGCAATGTTAAATTCTTTATTCCAAAAACAACTGAATATTTGATTGATGATGGATAACATTATCGATCTACAATGAAAGGAATGGTCTATTACGCTTTTCATCTGATATATAATCAAATAGCACTCTGGTTGACACGAAATATTTATTGTAAAATGATAAATAGACAAATAAAAATCTCATTAAAAGTTAAATAGGTGCTGTAAAAGATGCTTTATATTTTTATATTTAAAATGGAAATTTCTTATTTATAAGATTAACTATTAAATCGCGCATTCAAATAATTGGTGTACTTTAAAAAAAAAAAAAAATGATAAGTAGTCACAAGTTAAATAGTCTGTTATATTGCGCTTTTAATACATAGTTCTTTATCTTTGTACTTTGGCATGCGCAATATATTTACAAACTGCTGCTTTAATAAATTTACAATTATTAATTTATGTTTATCACCCATATTTTTTTTAAAATTTACTGAATGTGATTTAATTTTTAATTATGGAAAATATGCCATTTTTCATACATATATTAATATACATTTTTTAAATGACATGTTCTTAATCGTTTATTACTAACGCTTAACACCTTTTCTAAGAAGTATTAACTTAAAAAATGTTTGGTATGCAAAAGGAAGGCGCCAAAGGACCGGAATTATCCTTCTGAGTCTTTTGATATACTATAGCTCTTTTGAAATCACTATTCAGGGATTTGATGTCACCGTTCAAGCTTTGACATCAAAGGAGTGCAGAAGGGGAGAAAAGCTAAGATTCAAAGGGATCAACTTAAAATTTCTTTATGTTTATTTGTAGAACTCTATAAAGAATATATTTATTTGTTAAATACAATTTTTTTTCTCGTTATATGAAGAAAAAAATTATATATAACAAGTACCATATATATCCAAGTAACTTCATATTTAAGCCGAAAATTTTTAGAACTTTTTATAAAGTTAATTATGGGATCGGCTTACATAACAATTCGCTAATTCCGGGAAAAAAAAAACAAAAAAAAAAAAAAAAAAAAAAACCGCAGATACGCAAAAAGCCAAATATCGCTAAATATACTACGTTCATATTTCTTCAGTTTGTAAAATACATTTTTAAATAAAATGAGTCATTTGCTTTTATGAAAATTAATTGTTTCAAAATTGTTTATGTCACTGATCTGTAGCATAAAATCTGATGTTGGTGAAAATTTTTGACATTTTCGTCCTCATGACGATATGTTTAAAGTTACAGTTTTATGCCAAAATTACAAATTTATTATAATCAGCTTTTTACTGAGAGATATCATAAAAAGAATTTTTTGTTTTTTTTTTTTCTTACATGCTTCAAAATAACAATATTGTAAACATTAAAGTAATTCTACATTATCAATTTTTGATTGGAAATCCTGAACTTACAGATAATTGTTTAAAAGAAATCAGCCATGCATTAAAAGCTATTTACACAATATGTAATAATGTATAATTTCTGTTTTTATTAAAGTTTTATTAGTGTATCATTAGTTTTCAAAATAATTTTATGCAAAAATAAACTTTTTAAAAAATAACATTTTTAACCTTTTTATCTGCATTAATCAATCGTTATTTTTTGATAATTAAATACTGATTATTGTATAAAATTTATTTATTAAACAAATTAAGCAATTTTATTAAAAAAATAATCAGCATTTAATTATGAAAAATAGAAATCGATTAATGTAGATGAAAGGTTAAAATGTTTCTATTTTTGATCCCGATACTTGCTAATGGCGGAGTTCAACATGCATTATGAATTACGTGCACTTTTAGCAGTTGCCAGAATAGAAGCTGGCGCACTTGAGCGTGACGTCGTGTTCGTTACGGTAAGCGGATAGAAGATCTATTTTAATATCTTCTCTATTAACGATCAAATGGAGCACGATTCGCTCGACCCCCTCCCTCTCTTTGCACCTTTTTTTTTTTCTCTTTCATCTTATACCCAGCCTATATCTCCTTGTAAGAACGAGATTGACATCCATCTCTCATTCTTTCACTTCCAAAAAATTGAGTAAAGCTATGATTTATGATGATTTCATCCATTTATTGATTGATTGAAATGTTTTTAACGTTTAAAATATTTAAAAATTCTTTTTCAATTTACTATATAAAGACAATTGTTAACATTTAAATGAATTCTTACAAAAAAAAAAAAAAAAAAAAAAAAAAAAGAGGAGAGAAGAACACGGTAAAATAGATGAACCACTTCAAGAAGTATGATTAAGAATCGTGCTCTGGAATGTGAACACTTTTCATTTGATAAAAACTTTTTTTTGTTAACATTTTTATTTTTTGTTGGAAAAGTGACATTTTTGACTTATTTTTTGGTGATTATATTACTCAAAATTTAGTAGAAAAAAATATTATGTTCGAATATTAACGTTAAGAGAAGGATAACTTTTTTTTTTTTTTTTTATTAGAAAAATAGAAAAAAAAAGACATTCTAAAATGTATTATATTGTACAAAAGTGGTACAGATAAAATCTATTTTAATCATAGACCAAAATAGAAATTTATAAAATACAAATAATTGCTTTATCAGAACTGAGAATTGCATTTTACATAATTAAATACTAATTCTCCCCCAGCCTTATTCAGCTCACATTATTATCATAAAAAGACAAGATTAAAACTTCTCTGATGGTCAGTTTCTATTCATTAACAATTTGTGTTCCTCAATTAAATGTTCTGAAAAGTTTTTAAAAAATGTATTGTTTGCTTCAATGTTAAGACGTAACAGCCAAGATTTTGATTATTATTTTTCTTTCTTGAGAAAATTTCCACCTACTACTCAAAAAAAAAAATGCCAAAAGGAATATTTCGCAACGGCTCATTCGACCTGTCAAAGCCCTCATTTCAAATAACAATCGAAGAAAAGCAAATAAGCCACTTTTTTCCCCTGCATCCCCTCAAGACCGCCCCTCAAGATTACGGGGCTCCATTAATGACACCGAACTACCGGCATTACGCGCCGACATTTTTCCTAGAACACAGTTACCCCCTTTCCTTCCCACACTCTTTCGCGATCGTCATATTTAGTTGGTGGGGGTGGGAGAACGAGTTATTTTATTCATCTTTTTATTTAACTTTTTTTTTCGTCAGTTTCTCCTTTACTCTCTGTTTCTTTTCTCTCCCCCCCCGCTTTTTTTTTTTTTTTTTTTTTTTTTTTTTTTAATTATCATTCTCTCAGGCAGTCGGATTTCTACGAAAATGAGATTTTCATTTTTCATATTTCGAATTTGCTGCTTTTTATTGGAGATTTATTTATTTGTGTTACTATTATTTTTCAATTTTTTTTTTTTTTTTTTTTTTCCCTCCTTGACTGGCGGGTAAGAAAGAGAGAGAGAGAGAGAAAGAAATATTTTGTTTATTCGTACTGGCGCCAACGGGATGTTCCAATTTTCATTGTCGTTCTCAACTTACTTCTCAAGGGCGAAGTCGAAAATGATACGGGATAATTTCGAGAGTTTGTTTTGGAAATCTAATACTGTTAGGTGAGAAGATCACTAATTTGATAAATTCAGCGAAATTAAAATTTTTCCTCGAATTTCAAAAAGGCCTTCTTTTCTTGTAAATGTCTAATATTTGTAAATTATTTTTTAAAAAATTGAAAAAAAAAAAAAAATTAAAAATTAAATTTTTCCACGATTTTCTAAAGGGCCCTTTTTTTTTTTTTTTTTTTTTTTGTAAATGTCTAATACTTGTAAATTATTTTACTACTAAAATTATTCTTTTACTACTAAATTATTTTAATACTAAAATTGTATTTTTCATAAATTTTAAATGACAGAAAAAATTTATTTATGGGCTTAAAATGTACAATAGAAAACATTTAAGATATTAATAATTTAAGATAATAATTTTTTTCTAACCCATTAAACTTTATATTTTTTGCTCATTTATAGTATCGTTGTTTTTTCTATTATCTTCAAAGGATATCTATGTTTAGTAAATCTAACGTCTAAATTTTGTATCAATTACAAAAAAAACAATTTTTAAATTATTAAAATGAATTTTAGAATCCAATTAATATTTTAAGACAAAAAGAATTTAGAATCCAGTTAATATTTTAAGCTTCTATTCTGGCAGCAATAAATATTCTTAATGAATTTTAAAGCTAACAAATTATACCATTTTTTTATTGAGAAATTTATCACAGAAAGATAAATTTCTTAATTGTTATAACTTTTCTCAGAATATCTATAAAACAACGTTTTTATAACAATTGCAAAATGCACTGAAGAAATTACTGTCCTTAAAAGTATATTTGCATTTCACAATTTAGTGACATTTTTATAACAATTGCAAGATTCACTGAAGAAATTACGGTTCTTAAAAGTATTTTTGCACTACACAATTTAGTGACATTTTTATATTCCTTCTTCCTCCTATTAAATTTGTTAAGAACTACCAATAAATTGAGCCGTTTGATCATCCACTTACTTATAAAGATCTTTTGTAACTTATTAGATTGCAGATTTAAGTTTCTTTAAGCTTTGATCTCAGTTAGTAAAAACAGAAAGCTTCTTTCGAGTAACTGATTGATTTACTCATTTGACCCTAGATATAAAGATCAAATAACCTCATAAAAAGTTTTATTTGTTTTTGTTTAACAAAACTTTACCATTTTGTTTCGAGACATAGCAATTTGTCATTTTTTATTGGGGCGAAGATGTTCAAATGCTTTTTTATTGCTGTTTTTCTGATAATGAAATCACCTATCCGAGAAAAATAAAATAATAGCAAAATAAAAAAAAATCCGAAGTTTTTCTAATTTAATTCAAGAAATTAAAGGCGAACTATCTTTTATTTTTGAATTATCTTAATGCTAAAAAAAGCTAATAACATTAAAACAAGACTGTTTGTTGCATTTTTCTTTTATTAATATTATAAAAAAGGAAACAATGTTAACAATGTTTTAATTCTATTAAAATAGTAATTTAGAGCAATGATTTGCTAAGATATTTTTAATGCATGTGACGAAGCAATTCCTAAATATTTGATTGAATTATATTTCTTTTTAATTCTAATCCAATTTATTGTGATTTGAAATTAAAAATAAACGAGATAGAAATTTTAATACGTGCTTGGTGCCAGTAATTAATTATTTTTCACAATAACTCCTCCTTCTCAATAGTTACAAATTAATTTATATGTATTTTTCCATTAGCTTTTAATTATCCATAAAATACATTGTACTGAGCAATTAATGTAACATTTATTTAGCTAAACGAAAGCAAATCCTTCCTATTTTAGAAACTACTTGACAATAACAAGAACTAGTTCCTTAAAATTTCAAATGTGCTCACTTGTCTTATATCTGAATGCATATAATATACCCTTTTTTATAATACAGTGATAAAAATATAACTTGTCTATTGATAATAATGACAAGATAAATTATTTGCTATATTTATAAAACAGTAGGGAAAATTTTATGACACATTATTTATGTAACTCGTAAAAATAATATATAACTTACCAGTTTGAGGTTTCTATTGTCTCGACCATTATTTTCCAATATGTTCCGCAACAATTTAACTTTATCGAATAAATTTTTATATAAGAATTATAAGAGAACAATGTTATTTATATAAAATTATGTGTCAAGGCATTTAATAAACTCTAATTTCAAATCTGAAAAATGGTTAAAATGTATTTGCGTTTGCGTAATAATAAAGCAGTGAATTTAGAAAAGTAAATATTATTTTAAATCTTATAATATATTTACAGAGAATAAAAGTTTATTTTGGAGTTAATAACTAATGATTCATAGTTAAAGGAGATTATATAAAGTTGTCTTTTATATTTACTAATGCAGAAGCATACGATAATAATTTCCTGAAAATTAATTTTTACAGTATTTATATATAGCTGCATTTATCACACATTTATGAAATGACATTGCAACAGAAACAGAAAAATCTAGGCAAGGTTTAAGCAGTAATATAAAACAAAGTATTAGATTGAAAGTTTAAAAAAGAGTCATTTCCATATTTGTGCATTAAAGTTTTTTATTTTCGTGATAATAACGTATTTCTTTTTTTTTTTTAAATTTGAGTGACAAAATTTTTTTTATTTAAATGTGTAAGAAATATTCTTTTTATTTTGATGTAAAAGGCATCATTACTGAATTCCTTTTTTTTTTTTTTTTTTTCTCCAAAGTGGTATTTTATATTTATAAGAATCACTTCGGGTCACGAACCAGTGAAAAATTTTTCACCATTTTTTAATGGAACCACTCTTCGGAATATTAATGTTGGTCCTTGTTGCAACACTTATTTAAAACGAACACCCTTGGCGCTATATATAATGAATTCGCCCTCTACTTGCTTCATCCTCTAATCATTATTAAATTCTTATTGATGGATTATTTCTCAAATTACGTGCACATTAGTATATTCACTCATATTCACTCAAGAAAAGACAATTAATGCATGAAGACACTGTTTAATAAAAAATGGGCATAAAGTTATTTTTGGTTGTTCACCTATACTTAAAAGTTATCTTGAGAGCAATTATGACTCATGAATATGGATATTTATCTTTTGGCTTGACCATCTTAATCCGGATACGCAGCTTATTTCTCTATCCTTACTAGATTATACCAAGAGAGAGGATCTACGGTTTTTTGATTGAACATTAACATTGCAAACGACGTGGAAGTGGTGGACGTTAACTCATCCGATGTTCGTGAATGTTATGTTGAGGGCATATCAGCGGTGGAAAGGGTTGTCTTGACCTGGTAGAAGGGAACGGAAGTGCGATCAAAAAAGGTTTTTCGCTCAGAAAACTGCCGGAGCAGAACCATTAAGGATGGGTTTTTTCTCGCTAAATCACCAACCAAAACGAGCATTCACCCCCGCAATGTGTCGCAGTATCTGTCAACGGTGTTGTCCACTCTCTGCCATTAACCCTTCCTTTCCTCGTGTAATTTTTTTCTTCTTTTCTTTCCTTTCTTTTCAACTTTTTTTTCTTCTTGTTCTTTTTTTTTTTACAAATAGGTTTCCAAAATCTTTTGCTACATGAAAATGAAATAGTGTCGAAGTAGAAAGAGAGTCGGTGACATTTCAATAGCTTGAAGTTAGAAAATAAAATTAAAGTAGGAATCAAAATGTTTCTCGGAGCGAAAGAGTCATTGAAAGCTGTAATTACCTCTGTTGTTACTAAGACGAAGCTCTGAGTTATTTGCACATAGAAACAATGCAAATGAGTCTTTTCTGATAAGTTTGGAAGAAAAAAAAGTTGTGCAGTTGAAAGAAATGTTGCAGAGTGTAACAATTTGTTATGTTCCCAACTCATTTCCCATTTCCCATACCAAAAAAAAACTAAAAGAACTAAAAACTAATTCTAAAATTAAAAGAAATTTTTTTTTTTTTGAAACTCAATTTAGATTTTTCTAAACCCATATAAAAGTTTTACTTTGTTAAAATTTTTTAAGATGAATTTGTTTTTTGATTATTCTTTTATTTTTTAAAATATAGAATTAAATAGTGCAAAAGTACATTTTGTGATAAATTACTACAATTTAATTATCCTTTTTTTAATATTTTAACAGATTAAAAAAATTAAAACACATTGAGATTACTTAAAAAAAATACTCAGTAAAATAAACTTGCAATTCTGTGAGATACCTTTAATTGATTGATATTATTATCGAAAACTCACATTTTTCCCATTCCATCTCATAATTACGTAACTAATAATTTCACTAAAGATGTTGAGAATTAAATTAAAAGTACAGAAACTTCTCCGAACAAGAATTGTTTTGTAATGTTTACTAAAGAAAAAAGAAAAGGGACAATGCTTAAATAATTAGGTCATAATTTTTAGAAAACTAAACGATTATTTTGATTCGATGTACTAATGAATAATGCTAATATAAATTCAAACTAATTATCAATCATTAATTAATATAAATCCAAACTATTTAAATGTATTTCACAATTTTACACAAATCACTACTTTTGTGTGTACAATTCAATTACAGTTTGTATAATTAATCTGACAAAAACTAGATGATATGCTTGAAGTAAGTTTTTAAATTAAATACAAATTTACAGTGGAAAAGATAATTAAAGTAAAGTATAAAAACTAATTTACCTCTAAACCATATATTTCTGGAAGGACAACTGCTCATTTTCCTCGGATAAAATACCGTTCTTCTTTTTCGTAAGATATGTTTGAATTCAACACATCCATAATTAAATCTTACAGTTTCTTTATTTCACTAAATAATTTAGAGTTTATCACCAATTTGCATTAACTAAATTTATCCATATAGAAACTTTTAGAGAGAAATAAAATCTAAATCTGAACGAAAACTTTAAGTAAACTGTATTTAAATCTTTATAAAGTAAAATTGCACGATAAAGATTATTTCTTCGAATTCTGTAAGCCTTGCTGTCTTGTTACATGTACGGTTGTCGAAGAATAAATGTTTCAAGATGCAACTCAGTCCGACTTTTCATTTTTATCACTATAGGAATTTGATGGCAAAAACGTTTTAGCCACTGGTGTTGATGGTCTAGGAAACATTTTAAATCCTATACGTGGAGAATTGAGCAACAAGATCTTAAAACGAAACAAATTGGAGGTGGTGGGCAAAAGTTGTGTGAAAGCGTGATTCGGATTTGTCGATAAGCTATTACTGTGACCTGACCCCTCCCAGCAATGCTTGTTTCCGCAGAACTCCTCTATACCTGTCTCAGTTCTAAACGCAGGAGGCACTGGCAGTGTGTAACGTATCTTTATGATGTGCAGGAAATCTGAGGGGGTCAATTTACTAATTGGCGAAACATTTCAATTTAACGCTCTTCATTCATCTCTTCTGAAATATCTATCAAAACCAATTTCCAATTTACAATCTTAGCAATTTTGGTTTGAGAAGTTAATTAAGGATGTATATTCCGTATTTGACATTCAAAAAACGCTTCCTATAAGTTGGCCCCTTTTTATGAGCACAGCAAATCTTTTTTTTTTTTTTAGTGTCGCAATTAGCTTTCAGAGAACTTCGATTTCACTTTGTACCTCTATTCTCTTTAAAGTTATATTTCTGTAATTAACTGTCAGATTTTTTAAATCTATATTTAGAGACTGTAAAGAGGCTGCTGGGGTCAGTGCACTCCCCATTCTAAAGATTGTCGAAATATTTATCAATAATTTGAACTTTCTTACGATACCCTTTAAAATACTATATTTAATTTAAAGTTAAAAAATGCATAAAAATTTTTAATGTTAAATTTCCTTATGCAAATAATAAGAAAATTTTAATTAACCACTTGCAAAAGTTTCTAGTAATTTCGAAAACCGCAATTATGTACTAAATTAATAGTTAAAATAATTTAATTCAAGTATGCATGTTGTAGCAAGTTTTTTTTATTATTATTATTATTTAAAAGGACAATATTCTTCGGGTATCACAATGCACAATATGATGCTTACAGTTGTAAGTAATGTACAAGCAAGATAGAGAAACATACTGTAAAATCATTTCAAAAACTATGACAAAAATAATAAAATTATAGTATATTATTGTTAATAATAAAAATTAAAAATCAAAACATGTTAGAAGAGAAACATTAATATAATTCCTAAAACATTTGATAGTCTCTTCCGTACAAGAGAAGGAGGAAATTATACATTTAAGCTTTTAAACATTAGATAAGTTTCTATTTTCCTTTTATAAATGTTAAACCAACAACAACAACAAAATGACATATTCCAAATTTTGAACACTTCCGAAGCTATAGAACATTTTAAATGTTACCCAAAGAAAAAAAAATGATAACTATTATTTTGCCTTCTTTTTTTTAAATGTTTTATCGTTTTAGACTCCAATAAAATTTAACCTGCAGTTTGTTTAAAGTTAAAATCATTCATGGATGTTTAATGCATACATGATATTTGTATGTAATTGGAAATATGTACATCGAAAACAATCAAATGTAGTTTTTATGTTCACACGCTTGCACGAGTGAATATATATAATTTAAATTTATTTTATTTTATGTGTAATAACAAATAATATATAATAAATAAAGGAATAGAATGCGTAAGATTATGCTAACTGAACGAGTAGTTAAAAAAAAAACCATCGAAATGTTTGTAGTAACTCAAGTCAATAGTTATTACTTAAATGATTTTTATTTATCAACTTTTTTTGTATCCATGATTATGTGTGCCCAGGTTTTTTTATCCATACTAAAAATATGATTATCCAAACAAACTTGCACTTGTTAAGCTAAACAAGCTATTATAATTTTTTTATATTACATCTATTTTATTTAGCGTACATTTAAAATGGAACATGTTTTGACAATAAATATATTAGAAATTTAAAAAAAAATTACGTAGATAGAAATTCTACAATCATTTTATTAAACCAAAGCCTATTCTATGTTTAATCAAAATCCGAAAATCTTTTTTAAAAAATTAACTATTATTAGAGTTTAAAGCTAAAGTGGACTGGAAAAGCAATGGTGGGTCGTATTCTACATCCCTGATTTAACTTGTTTATGCGTAGTATAGATATTATAACTTTTTATTAATTTTTTATAATACTAAAAAATAATTTCCCATTTCTATTGTATTCATAACATTTTATATTTTTTAAACAGTACAAAGATTCAGATAAAACATTTAATTATTCAGTCTTTAAATTAACAGCTTATTTTAATTTCGTCTAAAATTTTTCTAAATAAAAAAAAAAAATTTAAAACCAAGCAATTTTATGATAAATTATAAGAAACATAGTTTAATCTGAATAAACAAGTAATATTTCTTTATACGCATATGTACTCCAATAAAGTCAAGAGCAACAACTTTGTGTCAGACATTGTTTTTCAAAAGCTATTGAATTACCTAGATCCATGAAAAATATGTTAAGAAAATGAAATTTGAAGTCTAACAGATACTTTTAATTGGACTATTTTTTATGAATCGATAAAAAAATATCAAAAAAGCAAACCCATTCAACTAACTGCAAAGTGAGAATATTCTTTAAGAAAAAAACATATTATATATAGTTTTTTTTATGTAGGTGGTTTTAAGTTTTGTTCGCCTAGTCACGAAACCGACCCATAATCGCATTTAGGATCGGGAACAGAGTCCAGAATCAACCCACCCGTTTCACTATCACACCCTTTTTACTGGCTCAACTAAGGAGAGCAATTGGGATCACATCTTTTAGCGCAGTCTTCAAAACATGCTTATTTTGAGATTGTTTTCAATAGCTGTAATAGTGTTAAATTTCACGCAATTCGTACAAAACACCCACTGAGCATGAAAAACTAGTGTAATCATCTCAAGTGTAGGTAGTGTTATATGGTGTTTCACTTTTGAATTATAAATTATTTATTATCTGAAGCGGTCAAATGGCAGACCATTGATGTGAAAGTTTGTCGGTCAATAGCGATTTTAATAAAAACTTATTCGCTTCTAAATGCTTTCTAGATATTTATAATAAAAATTAAATTATTCTATATTTGAAGTTAATATAAATTCCTAATGCATATATATTTAATGAATGAAAGAAAAGTGCTAGACTCAAAGTAAATTAATTAACAAATTTATTGTATAAAATATATATATTTCGCTACTATTTTTATTTTTGAGGAGTTATATGAGTCATTTTAATTGTTTTATCTTATATATATTTTTTATTCCATGTTTATTAATTATATTAATATTGCTTTTACTGAAAAATTTTGTGATACGATTTAGGTTGATGTTTAGATGTAGAAACTTTTAAATTATTGAAAATCTGAGGTTTAATATCACCGTAGAACAAAATGCTAAAATAATTAAAAAAATTTTAAGAATAATAATAAATTTTTGTTATTGAGCTCTGCAGTTGCTTTGTATTCCTCTAAAAGTTCACATAATTACAATTTTATTACAGTTTATAATAACTTTTTAATCTATTGATGGAAGTTAATTTTTTTAATCATATTAAAATACCAATAAAGCTCATTTGATCAAGTAACGAACAATCTATAAGTTTATATATATGATTATATTTCAAAAATAAATTATACTCTCAGATTTTAGAAGTTTAAAAGTACATGCTTAATCGCTTTTGTTTAATGACTAAAAATGATTCTGAACGCACTACATCTTGATTTAGTTTAAAAATTGTAAAATTCACACATTGAAATTAGTAAAAGCTTGCTTAGTTAAATATAAGAAACTTATTAAATATCTGAATAAATTAATTATTTCATATTCTTTTTCAAAATTTTGAAGGAAAAATTTTGTACGGAAATCAGAAAAAGTATTTCCCATTTGGTCACAATTCCATTGCTAAACTGGTAATAATCCCCAATATACGCAGGAATTATTTCAATATATTTAATAAGCATTCTAAATATATAATATTTAATATATTTTGACAAAATAAATAATAATAATAACAAAATAAATAACACTTAAATTATTTTGTAAAAAAAAAAAAAAAAAAAAAAAATTCAATTGCCGAAATTACAAAATAATCATATTTGATCTTTCATATGTCATATTTCTAAATAAAAAGATACATAAAAGGAAATAAATACAAATCTTGTTGCATAACACTTATATCAGTGAAATATTTTTTCTATTATTTTTACCAAATTTGTATTCGATTAATTTCCCATTAAGATTTTCATACTTAAAAAAATTATTCTTTTCTTCCTTTATATAAAATATTCGTTATATTTTCCGGTATTTTAATTGTACTTAGTCTTTATCGCTCGTCGATGAGGAGCAGAATGTTGAATTTATGGAAAGCTATATCGGGTTAAGGAGATGCAGTGCTGCCATCTTTTATCACAATTCTCATTTTAATTTAGGTATAATTAACAACTTTGCTTTTTAATATGCCTATATATTTAAGTTGTGCAACTAATTATGTAACTTTAGAAAATTTAAAACAGTATTATATTATAGTATTATGAAACGGATCTATAACTACCTTTATAGAAATATGTAGAAATGATTTATAATATTTAAATCGTTAAATAGACCATAAACCACTCAAATTCTTGAAATATACGGAAATTTCTTTAAGGAAAATGAGTCTTTATCTGTTGGTTTTCTAGTAAGATTAATGTCAAGATAGACTTAAGCATAGTTTTGGAAATATGCAATGATCTAAGAAGATTGATTACTCAAATAAACGGATGGTAATTTTCATTCAAGGAAACAATACTAAATGCTTTTATTCTGTGACTTTCTCTAAATATTTGAATATTTAATTTAAAAAGTTGCATACATACATGTTTTGCAATTCAGTATTTTAAGCTAGATCAATAGTGCTTTTTTTACTAACAATAGTAAAATAAAAGGGAATTAAAAAACAAAACTATACTATGGGCGTTGAAAAAAAAAAAAAAAAATCGGAATAAGAAAAGATAAAACTAAATAGAGAAAAAGAAACATCCAAATATTTATCCGATTTTAAAAAAATAATTTTTTCATTTTTGTTTTATAAAAGATTTAATTTGTTTTGATTAAAATTTTTCATAAATTACTCATCTTAATCTTAATCAGATGATATATTCATTTTGAGGTAAAAAATAATGATTATATATTTATTTTCATTATATTCTTTATCTATATTCTTTTAATAATAAAAAGTATAAAAGGAAAAAGAAAAACCGGAAATAGAAAAAAAACTGGAATTAAAATAAGATGTAAAGTTTGATGGCAACATAAACGTACATCATTATGTACTGCATATATATCTAATACTGAACTATGAATAAATCATATACCCGCATATACTACAATAGAAAAATCTTAAGTATTAATTAAAGGTATAACGTAATAACTAGTGTACTATTTTCAAGTTTTAAAACTATCCCTTTTAAAAATAGTCAATAAATTGTCTTCAATTAGGCATTTTTTTTAAATAAACACAAATATTTAAAAAGCTACCATATCATATCCCATCCAAAAGAAACTCTTTTTTTTTAAATGTTGTTATCGCCTACCGCCTGAAAGACCGTGTCAAGCTCACAACCTTGTTATATAACAAGAGTGTGATTACGCAGAAGTCATTCAGGTGGCCCACTGAAAGACTGAAGCGATAGGCAAAGGTATATAGCGTGCAAAGGAGTTCCTGGGAGCGGCATACTAATGGCTTCGCCGGAAGCGGCTTTCATTCATTCATTCATTACGACAACGGGCTTCCTCTGTTTGTTTCGGAAGCTCTCTTACTCTGTCTTAGTGTCCACCTTCGAAAAACCCCAACCTCTTTTGTTTGTTTTCTTTTTCATTCCTGCGGACTCTCGGTGCCTCTACAAAGCATTGTGGCTAAACGTGCTCGGAAAACGCGCACAAAAACACAATAATTTTTTTTCCTCTCGAACGACCTTTATGTTTCGTTTCAATGACATTCGTCAAGCCTCAACCATGAATTAGGAATAAGTTTTTTAACATATCAAAACAAATTTAAAGAGATACAAATGAATTTTGTTAAGTTTTCACTCTAATAAATTTTTATAAAAGAAATTATTTAATTGTTATACACTTTTTGTATCGTAAAAGTATCGCGAATGCCAATCCACACTATGTTATATATAGTGTGGATTAACATTGTGTGGATTGATACCTTCAAATTTTACATCATATTTTATTTCCAGTTTTTTTTTTTCCTTTTATACCAAACTAAAATGAATATACTACTGAATATAAACAGAATAAATTTATGATCGTTATTTTTTTAATATAAAATGAATTTAAAATCTGATTAAGATTAGGATAAATAAATTATAGTTAAACTATATATAGTATATTATAGTTTAACTTAACATGCCAAATTAGTAGAAAGATAGATTGACACTTTTTATACATGCTTGTAATATTTTTAATGTTACATTTAATAATAAGGATTGAAAAATATCAAAACTCCATTGCAAATAATAACATCCTTCATCACAGTACGACAAGCATGCTGAGCAAATATATATATAAACCAATGAAAATATTCTTATCATTTTCTTCATCCTCGTCATATTCATTGAGCGCTGATAAACATAAAAATTGTTTAAAGTTTGTAAAACAATTCTTTAAATTTCTTTTTAACAATTCTTCTTGATTCAATTTTTAAATTATATGAAATCAGTCAAGTATTTCAGTTATTATTTAATCAAAAATATTTCCTTATTTTGAAAGAAAAATTCCAAAATATTTATACTATCACTATTTACACTTCTGCGTAATAGAAACCAAAAAAAAAATAATTTGAATAATAACAAATTTTTAGTACTAAACAAAGTAATCTAATATGAAAAAATGTATATAAATTTATTAAATGTAAGTAAATATTATGTAAAATACATTTTACATTATACATTATTTTATTACATTTTATCATGTACATTTAAAAACAACTTTCAAAACGAGTAAAAAAAAAAAAATTATTTTTTAAATTTTTTTTAAAGAATGTTTTCAAAAACAAAAAAATTTAATTTAAAAATTCAAAAAAATTATAATTTTTCCCGCTTATTGGTTACCAAATAATACAAACAATTTAAAGTGCATGTTTATTAAAAGTTTGAAAGTTTATACACAGAAAGATCAAGTTGACGTGGTTTTTCACCGAAAGAATGAAGAAAGGCGAGGATAAATCAAATGCATTGCTAAGTATGTTATTTTTTAAAGCCACAAAATATTATCATGTTATTAGCAAAGTAAGACCTCAAAACCTTTTATATTCACATACTTCTTTTTTTTTTTTTTATTTAACCAAAAGATCTTAACACATTTTATATTTTAAATTCGTAACCTTTGATACAATCAGGAGAATGTTTTGTAGTTCCCTCACTAAATGGATTTCTGACGAGCGCTCGCTTCTGTGCCTAGCAGGCAGTGCATAATAAATCTCCTCCCATCGACTATAAAATGTTTCTTCTCGAAAAGATGGATAACGTTGGGCCTTTTACGGATTCACATATCTGATGCAAACATTCAGCAAACGCTGGTGTAATTCTTATTCCTTTATTCATACTATTCGTATTTCGTCAGGGCATTTGAACTGAGAGTAGCTTTTTCTCTGATCATTATATTACATTAGTAAAGAAAAAAACGAAAAATAGAAGGTCGAGCGCGTAACTTTACAATTTTTTCTGGGGTGTTTACACACCCTCTAAATATGCTTCTTTTTATCTCAATTAATCCCTTATGAAGATTTGGTTTGTCACACTACGATTATTTTGTGCACACTTTATAAAACCGAATTCAACTGTTGGTACGAGATAGTCTGACATATTCTAAGAGTTTATTCGTCTTTTAAATCTGTGACTATAAAACGGAATTCTCCATCATTTGTACTAGTGTCTGTGCTTACACTAGTCAAGTTCATCATCCCCACCGAGAAATAAACGATGCACTTTAAAGCTGAACTTCAGAAGATTAGGCTAATTAGACTGGTACCTACAGTTTAACGTGGATTCGAACCACCACCACTACTACTACACCCCACTACATCACTGTGCCTAAAGCTGAGCTGCCCCTTTACAGTTTGGGAATGATGTGGGCGAGAAGAAGTCTGATTGAGCTCTGTATAATCCCTCTGTCTGATTGGGCTCTACGGTCATATGAGGCCGGGACCTACAGCTTAAAGTGGATTCCGAACCATTCACAAACATCCATGCACAGCCAGGATTTGAACCTGAAGTCTGGGGTACCAAAGGCGAGAACGCTAGCCAATTGACCATCAGGCCGCTAAATCTTCTTAAGTTCAGCTTTAAAGTGCATAGTTTATTTGTCGGTGGTGATGATGTTCTAAACGTGACCTGGTGTAAGCACACACACTAGTACAAATGATGGAGAATTCAGTGTTATAGTCACTGATTTAAAAGTCGAATTAACTCTTAGAATATGGCAAATTATCTCGTATCAACAGTTGATTGGTTAGTAACAGCTCATGGCTTTATTTCCGCTATGATACGCAAATGCAAGACAATACTCTTTAATATATCGCCAGGATTAGAACCTGAAGCCGGCAGTACACAAGGTATTTGGTACATTATTTGCCAATTGACCATCAGGCCGCCTCTTTTTTGAAGAAGAGATTTTACACTCAAAACAATCATTTGAAAGTTTAAATGAATGCTTAAGAATGTTATAAAAGTTATGAAAATTTGTATTGAATTTTGTTAAAATGATATCACCTTAAGTCAAGGTTTAAATTTTCCAACATAAAATGTCTCCCCTTCCTACCAGCTCTTTCTTTTATTAAAGTCTACATATTTCGAGGATTCTTTTCATGGAAAAAAATAAAAAGGAAGCAAAATTTCTTTGGCAATCTGAAATAATAATAATAACAACAATAAAGTACAAAAGCATTAAATGCATTTTTATTCTAAAGAATTCCTCGAGAATCTTTCTTTTGTACTGGGAATAAAGCCACGCGACCATAAAAAAAGGGCAACGCCTACTCTTTGTATATTACCTTCCTCGGTTTTCAAAAAGTTTTAACAACGCGATGAATTCGCAAACAGTGAACGAAGAAAAAAAAGAAAAAGAAAAAAAAAAAATCTTTTTTTTTTGCTTGATGAGTGCTTTGAAATACTTCGAAGCGTATTTCGAAGTAGCTGCGGGATCTCACATTATATCATTTTCTTTTGCAAAATACTCTTGAAATTGCTGGGAAAAACTCTTCCTGTTTGAAAAGAGGAAGAAACTAAAGCAAACGGTAGGTGTCATTATCGCCGTCTAGGTTGCGTAGCATCTCTCCTCCACCTTTTATTTTACATTAGATGGCAATCTTTACTATACGGTAAAAGAAAATACCGCTTAAAGGGTAAACATTTTAATGTTTAACCAAAGAAATGCTATCGTTCCCCACTGACTGTTATTTTTGTAAAAAAAAAAAAAAAAAAAAAAAAAAAGGAACACTGCGATATTAGTGGCGTTTTATATTTTAGATCTTTGTAGGCAGAAGATGTAAGGGCACGACGTTGGGAAAAGAAATTATGTTCGTTCGTCGAGATATTTGTAGTAATTTTAGCAACAAAGTTTCAGTTGTGGTTTTACATATATTTTGAATAATAAATACAATTTCGCAATCTTTGTTTAATAAAAGTTTATTTGGTTTGTCGCTCTAAGGTCCTTTTTTGCACACTTTGGGCTAATTAGACTGGGACCTACAGTTTAGCTTGGATTCTGAGTTATATATATATATTGATCGAATACTTTTAAAACCTTTTCATCGGCGTCACTGATTATTGGCTATTTGGTTTGCCTTTTCGGATGAACATGATTTTCTGAGTCATTGCTGCAGCTTATGCGCTCTTCGAATCTTAAGCAATTTTTTTTACCCTGTTTGAATGCGAGGTATTTTAGGGCTTTTGCATTGTTCATGCTATGATGGTTTTGTTATACAATTTACGTGTAGCAAATACCGGCAATAGCTTTCGGATTAAAAATAGTCCGTTTCTAATGCACTCGTTATTGTTTTCATTTGGTTTTTGGGTTCATATGTTGTGTTCTTATATATATATATATATTGATCGTACACTTATAAAATCTTTTCATCGACGTTACAGACGTTTGGCTATTTGGTTTCGCATATGAGGAGCGGGGCTAAGCTAGTTCTTGACGGGTGACTATGTCTTAGAATTTATAGAAATAAGGCGATGTATTTGTAAGTAGGAAAACGAACGGAAACAGATGTGATATATATTTTAGATTTTAAGATAAACGAAACTTATATAAATTAAATTTCAAAGGGAAAAAATTATTTCGCATAAAAAAGCAATAGATATTGTTCTCCGCATTAGGAAGTAGCAACCGGGAGCTTTACCACTAAAAAAAAAGTTATATGTATATATATATATATATATATATATATATATAGATGTGCTATTTGCGATATAAAGTTGCAAAAAATGGGATTTTCTATGCAAAAACAAAAATTTTATTCAGCAATTAAATCATATTAATTTGAAATAAACTTTCATGATCAAATCTGTAAGCTCAATTATATTATTATTTTTTTCGCTAAAATTAATTTTATCATAGATTTTAGGGTACTTTACGACTGTATTCATTTTTTTTTTTTTTTTTAAATTTCATATATTGCATTGAAAATACCTCCCTCCATCCCATATATCTATCTATCTATCTATCTATATATATATATATATATATATATGAGCTTTCTTTTTTAAGAAATTGGAAAGTTTGATGACAAAATCCATTTGTATTTTAATTTTATTTTTTCTTTCCAACTATAACCATTTTGAATTTTCAGTTTTTCATTTTACCAGCAAACTAGGCACAAGAGATAAATTTTATATTTATGTATAAAATTAAAAAATATTTAGATTAATAAAATTGAAAGAGTTTAAAAAAAAATTGAAAAAGTTACTAAAAAAAAATTGAAAAGTTTTTATAATTTTAAGTTACACAAATAACTCTAATTAAATAAATAAATATTCTTAAAACTATACAAAAAAAGAAATTAAAAAGCATTGTTACCTTCAAAGAAACTTGTTACTAGTAAGGTCTTCATTTTTGGAATCTACAATTCAATATGATTCAAGTGCAGCATAAACATCCTCACCCATTAAAACAAGTTTTGAAACTGATTCCCGAGAAGCGAAATTACTTAGAAAACTCGCTGAGAAAAAAACAAGAAGAGCCTTAGTGACCGACCGCATGGGAGAAACAGAGGAAAATGTACTCCTTTAATTGAGTAACATTTTTTATTCCACTGTTGTTCTCATCCGTGTAGTCTGGTCTCATCGTCATTCAGGGGCCCATTCATGCGCTGGGAAAGGGCCCGGGGCCATCGTAACGGAGCCGTAGTAAGTAGTATAGGGGAAGTGCAGGGAAGGGGGTGAGAAGATGGCCACGTGACCGCCGGGGGTGTGGTAATGACGGACAGACGTGACCTCTGACCCGCTACCGACTGTGTCTTACCGATAGGGTTGCCGCTGCGAAGAATACTTCGCACCTGTCGCCAAGGTTTCCTTACGAGGATCATTGCTGAGAACAATGAACAGCAGTGTCATTGTCATGATATCAATTGGCTATTGTTGTTTAACAAAGGATGCACTTTTAATGCTGATACGTCTAAGAATAAAGATCCAGTTCTGATTATGCCACAAATATTTATGCTTGGGAATGGATTAATGCCTTCGAGGATTAAAATGAATATTCATTTTTTAAAAATTCTTTATTCTTATTGCTAATTTACGAATCTGATTCCAGTTGGCTTTTAAAATATCTTCACTTTAAGATAGAAATAGGTACCTTTATAAATGTATGAAAAGAGAAGAATGCATTTCTTATTATTGACATATTTAAGTCATATTGGTGATTTAAAAAAAAAATGGGGAGAGAAAATGTTTAAATTCTTTATTGGAGGCATTGTAAAGTACTGAGTTTCTAAGTTAAAAAAAAATTATTAAGACAGATCTTCATTGTTTATTTTTGTCAATAAAAATATGTTCCATTTTTAGTTTCTTTTAATTTATTACATAATACCGATAATATGTAAAATGAAATTTAAAATATACATAAATGTTAAAGTTAAAATAAAAAAATGGGAGGATTTAAATTCCAAAATGATTTATTTATCAATTTATATCTCTCTCGTCTTTTACGGGTGATACGATTTTTCAAGCCATATTGAACTAACAATTATTATATATATTTTTCTTTATTATTTACCAAGTTTGAATTAAGAAAATTCTACAACATAATATAAATTTATAAGAGCGTATTAACAGAAAACTTATTATCGTATCCGTTTCGTGTTATCACACTCATGCTGTATGAATATTCTCAAATAAGATCCACCGGAAATAGACCGGACTACTCATGTGACACATTCGCCAATTTGGCGCCATGCGACGCGTGAGAATCGGTAACCCTGATGAAGAGGATTGCGTGAGAAGGGTATTGGTCAGGGGAAGGGCAACAACAGGTGGATTGCGTGACCGGTAACGGCAACAGGTGCTGCCAGCGCCTTCTACTGCACCCAAGCCTACCCCCACCCCACCCCACCTACCTTATGGTACAATATGGTCTAATGGGAGCCACGCGATGAAGCACTGACTACAGGAATGTGTGGGTTTTGACTAATGAACTAGAGAATAGGGGGAATATGGGGTCACCTGTTTTTATAGATGAGGTTTTAGAGTTCCAAATGATACAGTTTTACTAGTCCGATTTTATGGATAATATAAGGTTATAAATCCCATTTGTGGCAGGAAGTTGCTGAAGGAAGTGTATACTCTGCTTACTGAAGCATTGTGGTTCAGGATTAGTCTAGCCTGGAATAATCGTCTATAATAAAGCTGGATAAAATAAATTAAAAATAAAAATAATAAAGTTTTAGACCTATATAGTTCCATTTAGTTATTTTCAAAGTTTCCAGTTTAGTCACTGATTTCTTTTAAAATATGTACTAATTTTACTTTTTAATTTCGAAGTATTAAAGTTCGATATGTTTTTCGAAGTATAAAAAAATTTTAAAATCTAATTTTATTTAAATTTAATTGGAATCAAATAAAAAATGTTTTGTTTAATTTTTAAATTTTATCGTTTTCTTTAACTTTTAAGTCTTTAATAAGATTGAATTCATTATAAACTATGAAACATGTTTATTACAAATTAAACTAAAACTTTTTTTTTTTCAGATATCAACAGTTAAATTCGAAAAATTAATGCAACCATAATATTAAAAACTTAATATTTTAAATTCTCTAACGCAATAATTATTAACTATAATGAATTAGTGATAAATCTTTTTTTACTTATTCTTAGCTAGTAATGAATTTCATCATGCAAATCTATTTCTTACGAATCACAATTGATAGATAGATAATATTAATTATTCAGTAAACTTTTAACTCTATATTTATTTATAACGTATGTAATTTAATAACGCATTTTTTTTTTTTTTTTTTTTTTTTTGGTATTTTTAACGTCATCATCTTAAATCAATATTAGATTAGCTTAATAATTTTTTCCACATTAATTATTTTTGATTTTTATTCAAAAAAATAAGGAGAAAGATAGATTTAATGTTGTTGCCCTATTTTTTTCTCCAAATGCTCAATACTTAACTTAAAATCATTTATTACTGATATGGTAGATGATAGTTACCAAGGATATACTCAAAGAAATCTATTACACTACACCCTTAGGAGGCAAAGGGGACGAACAATGTTTTTTTTTTTTTTTTTTTTGGAGGGGGGAAGGATTGGGATTAAATGACCAGAATTTAAGTAAAATTTATGAAAGATTCTTTTGCATTCAAGATGCAAGCACGTTTTTTTGAAAATGCCAACATTATTAATTGTCCTTCCATTTACTCAATCATTTCTCACGTGCTTATAAAATTCTCTGAAAAAAAAAAAAAACACCGCATCGCTGACCTCTGACACTTCTTAATAAATGTCAAAGTCAGGACGGTGCATTGTACAGTTAGGACGGGTCAAGACGAGAGCCAAGTTTCCTTGATCCATTAGTACAGGTAATTGTCATCTCCTCTCATCGAGCAACGTGGACGGGGGAGTCAGACGAATGCTGCTCTGAGCTGCTTGTAGGAACAATGCACAATGAAGAAGAGGGGAAAGAGGGGTTGTTGCATCCGGTGCGGGACAATCGGCCGATAGGACACTGCTCCGACACCTCTACCTGCACTGATATGGGGGAAGGTAGACGGTTTGCGTCACCGTGTGCCTTCATCGAACCCCATCGTCCGTTTTAATGGGACTCTCTCGCTGTGGGATCCCTTTCGGAGTGCGCGCATTCGGTATTGAACCTCCATCAATTATGCAATACTAGAAGATAGAAATTTAAACCTTGATGGGCTTGGAAAAGGAACTAATTAGGTGCAGAAAATCACGCACATAGAGACAGGTTTAAAGTATCATCCTTCGCCTAGATTTACGTTATAGAACTTTTATATATATTATTATATAATTATTAATATTATCATTAAATATACAAACATCTGCCTCTGTGAGGCAACTGTTGAATGAGGGGAGGACCGTTTACGATCTATTGATACAGCATGATCTACTGGACTTGGTTTAGGATTCTAAATCAAGGGGATAAGCAACAACAACATGAAATACAAAGTCACATTACTTGCGATGTCATGCTGATAAAACTCTTATCGAAATTATTTCTTGATACATGAGTCTGATTATAAGGACTGGTCAATAATAAGAAAAATCTATTCCATAAATATGATACAAATATCTAAATGGTAAAATTTTGAAGAAATACTACAAATTATGCGTCGCATAATTGTAGGTAATATTGTGATTGTAGAAATATATTGAAAAACAATTGCTTACTTTAAAAATATTTCTAAATTAATTTCTTGTTCTAACATTATTTCAATACCTTAAAAAATTTTAGTTGTTTAATTGATACTATTTATATGAAATATAAAAATTTGGAATTAATAATTCAAAACAGATTAAAAATTAATTTTCCAATAAAAAGTCAAGATTTTTAAACATAACTGGAAATAAGACATATTCGGTTGAGTAAAAGTATATTTGTAGTTTTTATTTTACTAGAGCATAAATTAAATGTTATCTTTTTTTTTTTTTTTTTTTTTGCTTCATTTAGTTTTAATTTAACAAGATTAAGAGTATTTATCCATACGGTTTACATCATTACTGTTACTTGATAGCTTCAAATTTGGTCAGGCTTATCTGATTATGTATCATATAAAAAAGAATGTATTCAATAAATTAAGAATATATTTATATGTTACTCAATAAAATATAGTAGCACGTAATTTTTACATTTAATTTCATTTTATTCAATAAAATTTAAGAACATTAAAATAATTTTAAATTAAACAAATTATAAAATTGTTTATACAATATGTTATGAGGAAAAAAATGAGATAGTATAATTTTCATGTTTAGTATCACTATTAAAATTTTCAATAATATTTTTTTTAAGATTTAAAAAAAATTAAAGTTTTGATAAGCTAAATAGTTAAGAGCATGAATTTTAAGATTGAAAGAAAATAAATTTTTTTCAGAAACTGTACAACTAGATATTGAATTTCGAGAAATACTGAATATATCTTATTCAGGATAAATATAAATAAATAAAAATATGAAAAACATTGATAACGCGTAAGTTAGTTAGACCAAGATGCATTTATCATCTAGCAAAATGCAATAAAAAATGTTTATATAAAAAAATAATTCTGATAATTCTATTTACACTAGATTTTATTTAAAAATTGCATTTAAAAGCAGCAAAAGATATGTCATTTGAGAGTAATCATCCAGTTCCAATACCTCCACTCAATGAACTCTGTAGCAGTTTTTGAATCATTCGTTTATTTATAATCGCTTATAATTAACTGAGACATGGAACATTTTTAAACAAAGAACTTGTTTTAATCTTAATGTTTTGAGAAGAGATTTGAACTAATCATCGAGATATTAAATAAACATGTATACAAAGGAAACATTTTACAATAAACATTTCGCTTACATGGGCTCATTAAGCGTAAATAAATAAGAAAAGATCAACTTATAAATGGAAAAAAAGCAAGATATTTCGTAATAAATAAATGTGAATGCGATTTGCAAATCTAATTTGGAGGCAATGATCGCGTCAGCATTAGTTAAGATCCTGATTAGAGTAGAATTATGATATATATTTTTTTCTTAAGAATTTATTTTCTTTTAATACTTATTAAAAGCATTTTTTTTTTTTTTTTAAATTTACATTTCAAATTTTTTTAAATATAGTATCTAATACAATTTTAAAAAATCATTACTGTTTTTCTAATAAAGTTAAACAAGATTTAAAAGGCTTTCAATCATTAGTTTTCATTTTTATGAAGATTAAATATACAAAATACTTACAATTTATGTTATGAAAAATAACATTTATTTGTGATTTATAAAAGATGATTATAGAAAAAAAAAATATCTTAAATTTTCATATTTTGAATTAATTAGAAATGGAAATAAATGATATGAAGAATTCATATTTATTTCAAAACATATTTCTGTTTATATGAATTCAATTTCTAATTTTAAATAAAATATTTTTAATATTAAGAAATGTCATTTCATTTAAATAGTTTTTCAAAACTGGACATAGACATTTCCTTTATAGTAATTGTTATAAAAAATTGGGGTATTGGGAAATAGTTCTGTTTGTTATGATTATGCTGTGTAGATCATTCTTCTTACTGCTCTTCATAAAGCCTTTTTTTTTTTTTTTTTTTTTCTACCGCCATTACAAACAAACATACTCTTTTCCCCTTTTGGGCATTTCCTATAATTTCTCCTACGCGATAGCATGGTAACTTTAAATAAAACTTTAAGCAGTTATATTAGCACCGACATATTCCTTAGGAACGAAATTTTGGACATGCAATTTTCTGATGTGATTATAGGAATTTCGACAAAGGGTAAGAAGGCAGTTGGGGGCGGGCAGAACTTTTTTTCCGAGTTCTTACTCATAAGTGAAATGAAAATCCGGCGCCTCTGTGTTCAAGAAGTCGAGGAACCTAATAACAACGCACTTTTTGGAGACATTGAGTAAGTAAGAGGGACAAACGACAGGTGGTGAAACCGGCTTTTGACTACCTGTTGGATTACTCCTCCACAATTTTCCCTTACTTCTTTTCTTTTTTTTTTTACATTTTCTTCTGTCTACGATTCCCTCTCCACCCCCATCTTTTGCTTTTCTCATCATGCCACTCTCCCTCCCTGGAAATTTTTGATCCCTTCCCCCATCCTTATTCTGCTTGTTTCGCTCGGTAATTCGGAAGCTAAATTTCTGAGAATTTCGTCCAGTTTTCTTTCTTCATTAGGGCTTTTTTTTTTTTTTTTTTTGCGGTCGAACAACTATATTTAGCTGATTTACAATGACTTTTCAACCAAAATGGCTGGGTTGTTTTTAACTTAGTGGTTGATCTTTTTTTTTTTTTTTGAATTAGTTTTTATGGTACGGTATAAAATGTTTTTCACAGTAATATAATGTTAACTGCGTATGTATTATTTATCCAATTAAATATTTAGATAATTGCATTTCTTTTCCTTATAAACATAAGCTTTTAATCCGCGTTTATGTATAACGATCATCTTTTCAATATTTATAGTTTCAGATTTTACAGCAAAAGGAAAAGAAATTTTCTGTTTAATAATAACTTTGAAATTTTAATCTGTGAATTCTAAATATTTTTCGTATTTTTTATTCAGACTTTAAGAATATTTTACAGCTAATAACGGTGTTAAATCGAATCATTATTAAACCAATCAGAACAATTTAGTAGCAATACGTTATTTATCAAAAGAATCTTTCTCTTGCAATTTTATTGGGGCAATGTTAATTTTTATTGCAAATAAAATTAATACTGATTAAATATTTTAAATTAAATGATTCTTTCGTTACACTTTAAACGAGCTACTACCTTTATGATTTAAAATGAGTTGAAAATTCATTCCGCAAACACATATTCTATACTAAAATATTTCAATTAACTCAAGTTCAAATGAAACAAATTTTACAAACATTGATATGAGTGAAAAAGTCAGGATAAAGGAACCACAAATGAAAAGTTGACAAATGCCTAATATTTATGCCAAATGCCAAATATTTATTAAATTGCCCGTTTTGCCACAAAATTTTAAAATAAAAGTAATAAATAATAAAAATACAAGTCTGGGCATCACCCTTCAAACTAATCTACATGGTGAATCCTATTCGAGTTGAGGAACCGATGAAGAGAGACCACCTTTTCAATGGCGTGGAAAATGTGAAATGGCTTGTGTCGATTGTGAAGATCGGCCACTTATACGCATGGCTGGACGAAACTCTTTCGGAATGGCACGTGCCAATGCGGCGTCGGGGATTGGTGTGTGTGTTTTTCAACATTCTGTATATGCCAACACTTTAGTTAACAGCTGCAAATGTTTCGCCACAGGGGAGGTTTCTCTGAAATGAATTGGCGATTATCTCGGCGAAGTGCAGCTTATTCAGCGAGATTACCGACGAAGAGGAATCTATTATACACCTTATTCATGAGCAAGACACAGTTTTATTTATGGGTTTAACTTCTTTCGCGGATAGACAAAGTAACTTAATCTACAGATTTTTAATTTTACCGCCTATATCTTTTTCAAACAAAATTTGAATGAATGCTTTAAGGAAGTAAAAATTATCATTTTTTTCTTTTAACTTATTATTAATATTATTAGAATTTTTTTAACTTATTATTCTTTTAACTTAATTTATAACTGGTTGACATGTGGAATTTTATCATTTTTTTTTTTTTTTTTTTTAAATCTTATATCAGCAAAAGGTGTTTAAAAGGAAGGAAACATTTTAGTATAATGCGTAAAACTAGGGAGGAAGCATTTTAGTTTAATGCTTCAAATTCGGTAGGAAGCATTTTAGTTAAAAGCATAAAATTAGGGAGGAAGCATTTTAGTTTAATGCATAAAATTTATAATTTATGTAAGATTTTGAAGCTTTAAATTTTCCAACATAAAAGAAACTAATTTTCAAATTAATGTTTCTATTTTTTTAAGAAGAGCTTTTAAGCAATTTAATCAAAAATTATCTCAATAGATAACAATAATTAATAATAATTGTGCATAAGTAATTTCATATATATTTTTTTTTCTTTTTGAGATTAAGTCTTAGAGTTGATTTGTTCTAATAATTACAAATTCTTCTGCATCTCACATGAGAGAAACCATCACAACATCACGTTGTCGGAGCTTGTCGATGTCGATGTACCATTTTGAATTAGGTTAATTAGGAGTCGATGAAGTTTGAAATAGTAGTTTAAATTCATTCTTCAAAAATCAGCGTAATTACAATTTCCAACGATTGCTTGTCACTCTCTATGATGTTATGCATAAAATGAAATTAATTCGTAAAAATATCAATCATAAAAACTATAAAGCTATTCTTGCTTAAAAATAAACATCTTTTAAAATGTTTTACATTATTTTTATGATTGCCTTTCAGTATTAATTTCCGTGATAAAGTCTCGGAGTATTTATTAACGGGGAAGAACATAAAAATCTGTATTGAAAGAATTCATAAGGAAAACTTAATAATAAAATAAAAATATCAGTGACAAAATCATAAAAAAGTGTTACAAATTGGAGTTTTTCATGCGAAACTGGGAGAAAGGTTTTACTTATTATCTCTATCTTAAAAAGTAACAATTCAAAAGTAACAACACTAAAAAAGTTCAATGTTATTTATTATTGCAGCACAAGAGAGTCGAGTATTTTTTCCACCTGTACCTATAATCTAATTGAGCATTATTATTATTATTTATTATTGTTATTCAGAAAAAGGGATTCACTCACGCTTCTTCGAGTCTAAGTCTTGGTGCAACTGGTGACCGGGGACGATGAGACCAAGTTTGTCATCATCACCCCAGTCATGTCCCCGTACATATCCTCTTGCATCCGATGATTAGCATCCGATTCACTCGCCTTCTCACCTGCTCATCGCTTTCGACCTAAAAACAAACAATAGTTCAGTCTCAAATTCATAAATTCACACACAATCGCAGTTAATTACAGCTAGAAAGATGCTATCATAATGGAAAGCAATAAATTCCCCGGTTTATAATACTAAAAAAAAAAAAAAATCAAATTTAACATTAAATAAAAATTTTTCGTTTTGAAATATGTTCTCGGTATATATTAAAAGGTAACATTATACAGAATAGATATTAATTTTAACATCTTTAAAAAGGACATCTTTGTGAATAAGAATCTATCGTTTTATATTTTCAATCATCGATTTAATAAAACTTACATTTATTTTTGTTAACATATGCATAGTAAAAACATTCTAGTTATGAGTTTTCGTACCGCAGATACAAAACTTTTTAGAGATAGCTTCATATGATACGATTTATCTCTAAGATAGATTGATGTTAGCCGAATTTTTGATCAACAAAAGTACACAGAATGCAATTGGCATAGATTACATTCGTTCTTAAAGAACTTTTGAGGATAGTAAGACAAATTTAAAATTGTTTTGCGGTTTTTTAAGAAACGAATAATATTCTAATCAAAAGTAATAATATGTTTTGTGTAATGTATTACTTTTCCCTCGTATTATCATTTATTTGTGTATTTGATTCCTGACGCATTTATTTATTTAGTATTTAATTATTTTCTTTAGATATTCCTTGAATTTTACTCCTTGTTAACAAAAATATCGTAGTTGACACAATTATTTAAATTTCTGATTTTAAATTTTTGTATTTTTTTTTTTTTTTTTAATTCATTGGAGTTTTTAACGGAAGGATGCCAAACTAAAAAAAGAACCCTTTAATTAGAATAAAGTGGCATTAGAAGTATATATTGGTATCTGAACACTTTAAAGTATCAATAAAATGCATCTTTGAGGTATTACCTTTATGATGGATTGATGTTTTAAGGCTGGGAAAAAAAATTGATGTCTCACAGAATTTCTAAAAATACTATTAATAAATAAATGAAGTACTCCGTTTATTTTTGGAAGGACAGAGGAAAAAAAATAATAATTCGTTTATGTTCTGCTATCTCTGTTATTTATTTCTCGGGTTGGTGAATCGCAAACAAAGAGGCAAATACAAATATTACCATCCCAAGGAATACGGCGAAACCAAAACAAGTTTCTTTTTCCCGTAAATGTACACCCTCTACTTTTTATGCTGGCGTCATCGATAACGGTTCTCGGACAATCCACGATCGAGAAAAACCTAACCCCTGTTTACGGAGCAGGAGGAAAACAAAGGCTGTTCACTGGCAATCTGACTTGCAACAATTTGTCCAGTCATATTTTCCTTCGCGTGACATGGTGGAACAAGGCCGAGAGAGAGGGAATAATCGCGCTGCCTTTCCTTGTACTTATTGCCATCCCGCGACCGACATCTTGCACATAACTCGTCTCAGACCGTTCTGCAAAAGTGGGCATACGCGAATGTTCTATCGAACAATTATGCTTCGTGTTACTTAAGAAAAAAATTACCTCACCATTTTAGGAAGCAATGTGTGACAGATAAATATTGGAGTTTTTCTTTCTATTTGAAAAGTTTATATAATAGTTGTTGGAGAAATATGTAATTTAATAGTTACTGTTTAGTTATTCTTGAGAATAATCCTTTTGAAATATTGTATGATCAAATTCTTTCAGTCAATTAAAAAACAATTAATTCATTTTCAATTCTTACTAGTCAATTAAAACTTTTCGTTTTCAATTCAAAATACAAGCAAGTAATTGTCGTTTTAACATGTTTTTGAATCAAATTTTATCATGTTTATGTATTTTTCCAAAAATATTTTTATGTGCATAGTAATTTTAAATTCATTGAATATGAATAAGCTTTATTAGCTATATTATTTAATATTTGTTTCATGGCATTTTATTAAGTACTAAAATAGCAAATTTTTAATTTTATACTATTTTAAAACGTACATTTTTTTTGTACATAAACCTTTTTACGGTATTCGCAGGGGTTTTACAGCACTATTAAGCATTGATTATTAATGAATGATATAAAAATGAGAAAATTACGCAAGTGAATTTCTTGAGAATACATTTTTAAATTTTAAAAATATGCATTCCTCTGATAAAATAAAATTTATGTAAAATTTAAAAATGCAACATTTTGATAAATATCACGATTAGTTAAATCACAGTCCCTACATGCTCAAAATTTTTAAAACAAATGTTAAAGCAAAAGCTAAAAAGCGCAAACAAGTTCAAAAAATGCTTTAGATGTATTAAAGTAGATTTTTTTTAATAATAAATAGGAATACATTTATTAAAATACAATAGCATCTTCAAATCGTAGTGTTTGACGATAACTATTTTATTCAGTTTGAAATGTAATAGTTTTTAAAAGATCATTGAAAATAAAATTCTAATTTTAAAATGAGTCTTCTAGGTTTCAAACACAATGCTTGCTATAAATCAATAAAATAATCGTATCATTATATTTTTAACATACACTGTAAAAGATTCGTGCAAACAAGTATAAAAAATATGATTATATTAATTTCATTTCATTTATGGTTTGTTGTCAAGTTTAAAATGCCAAGCAAAACTTTAAAGCATTTTTCAATAAATAAATTTTGATTCAGAAAATTAAAAACATTGAAAAGCAAATATAATTGCTTCATTTTAGCTTGAAAGGACTGTAAATATACAAGAATTATTTATCATTAGTAATTTTTAATATAGTATCAGTTAAAAATCATATATATATCTAAAAAGTTATCTTCAACACAAATAAAAATTCCTTCTAGGTAAGTGCTACGATAAAAACCACCTTGTACATTGATAGATAATTAGTTAAGGGTTGCATGCTATTTAAATATCCAGACTTAAAATACCATATTTCTTTTTTTTTAATCTAAATATTAATGTAAATAAAATATCATAATTGAATTTAATTGATTTCAGTTGAATGCTTACAAAGTTTTTTTTAAGTTCTTTGTTAGTGTCATACACAATTTTCATTGTTATGAGGGATACACACTGATCAAAAAGCAGGCTCGAATGTTATAGAAGAAACTATTAAAAAACCCATAAATAATAAATGGAAGCTTTGTTTATCGTTAGAGTAAGAACTAGTTCTCCTTTTTTTCTTGGACCCGTTCTAACTCTTCCCCGCCACCATTAAATCGGTTCCCTGCCTTTTAAGCCTTGCGATTATTTACGATGCTATGCAAGTATCTGACTGTTTGCAAAAAGACAAGCCAAGAACATTACTACATTTTCTGGTGAATTATTTTCTTTCCTCTGCTTTAAAACAATAGAAGGGTGAGCATGGTTGTTGTTTTTTTCTTCCTTCCTCCTTCTTTCTCTGCACTGGTGAGGGTCCATGAGTGAGAGAGTGAAGGGGTGGAAAGAAATTCTCTTACATCTTTTTTGTTTTCTTTCAGTAAGTTGGGAAAAAATTCCTCGATTTATTTTTGGAGTCTATCATAAAAAAATCTGAATGAAATTAATGCTAAATGAATTAAACATTTATATGTCCTTCAGTTTATTTGCATAGTGCTTTGAGATGAACGGAGCACAAATGCACCATATTCCAATAGAAAAAGAATAATAAAGAAGTATTTGGGTAGAAATTTAAATTAAAACATTTTATTTATTTATTTTTTTTAGAACTGAACATTGTAATCAAAATTTCGCATTCAAAATCCGTTAGTTTACTATTTTGCGCGCACACACAAAAGCTCTACTTAGTACTTGCATATATATCAACAGCATTGCCTATGAAGAATATATCTTTTTTAAAGGACTTCTTTAAGAAGAATTGACACATATTTTAATCACCTAACCCTGGTTGGACATTTCAAACGAAATCATGTTTTCAATGCCACACTTGACTTCAAATATTTGCTTTTGACGCACCAGCTGTATAATAGATTAAGCATTACTCTAGGTTACTTACGGAAAAACGTTACATTTATACCATCTAGGAATAAAATACCAACTGGGAACAAATTGTCTCTGGAATCGAATCTGGAAGTTGGGTGAACGAATTAAACAAATCCATAATCCGGTGGATCAAACGAATCCATAATTGGATTTTAAAAAAAAACTATCTTAGAGACATTTGAGCTTTCAAATGAAACAAAATACACCATTAATTTATTTTAGTTTTGAAGTTAGATAAAACTAGAATGAAAATTATACTAATTTGTGAAAAATGTTAAATTTAAACCTATTTCGAAGACATTTCTTTTAAATCTGATTAATTACACTAAATATTGCAATGTATGTCAATTCATGGATGAGTTGTTTTAGACGTGTTACAGTGAGAGTGAAATAATTCTTCCGGCATACGATTCTAACAGTTAGATAGTGCTCTCAGAAGACTGAGGATATATATGTGATTTGCTAGTCACGCATGGATTATAATAATAATGGCGAAAACTAGTTTGTTATTCAGTTGCAATTCCTTGGCTCCCCTTCTCATCTGAATGCTTTTGCCCCGTTGGGCTTTTGCATTTCAAAGTTAATGTCTTACTTGTAGATTTTCAATATTTCGACTCCCGGCGTTGCCATGAATGTTTGTAGTGGTTCGGAATCCCCTTTAAACCGTATGATCTGGTCCAGAAGGTGCAGTTAAACCTGGTCTCATATGACTGTAAAAAGTATTGGGTGTTCGTGCAACATCTCCTGTCTCGAAAGCTGCCAGTAGGCAGATGGACTTGGCCCACCATAGGCTGTGGTGCCGGGGAGTTAGTTACTTAGTTAGATAAATATATTTTCTTTGTGGTCATGATAGAGCAGTTATGATATGAATTTATGATTCGAAACTTTAAATTCTGTCATTGTGTGAAAACGCGTGTTATACACCTGAGGTGGAAGAAAATTATCATGCTGAAAACTTTGTGAAGTGCGAATTATTTCAGATGTGGATTTTAGTATTTTATTATAGGGTTAATGATTAAGGTGGTAAATACTAGATAATCTATTTTTAAGAATGAATAAAGTGAATAGATGCATAAATATGACAGCAATATTTTCAAATTTTCTAACTTAGGCTTTTATTTACTACTAATTAATGAAATAAAATTTTCTGTTTTCTTTTTTATAACACAATTTCTTTTTTTTTTTATATATATATATATATTAAGATTGATTTCGAAACTGTGTCTTATTTAATTACATGCAAAAGATTTATTTCCACATGTTTTTAATTGAATAAAGCGATAATAAATTTCATTTGATGATGTGAAGCATATTAAAAAATGTTCTTAATTAAATGATATTAAATACCACGAGAATTCTTATATATGACTGAATATAAAAATTGCACGATTTTTAACAAACACTATAAGTCCTCACTCATATATTTCTTTTTTTTATGCATCTCTCGTAGTTATACATTTATTTTTTAATATTTTGGACAAATTTATGAGAAATAATGTCATTTATTTTCGTTTGTATGTCTCTTCTTCAAAGACTAAAAATTTAACTTCTATAGAATTTTTTTCTAAAAATTTCTCCCCACAGAATTTATTTTTAGAAACAATCTGCTTTCCCTTTTAATTTTTTTTTCTATTTAAACCTATTAATTTATTTCTATTAAGATTAGGTTCAATTTATTTTTATTTCCTTAACATTAGGCGTAACATCTCATAATTGCATTTAAATACCATTAAAGACATTTAAATACCTTTTCGTTATCTAAATTATTATTTGGGTAATTTAAACTTTAATTAATCAATTTATATATGTTTATTTTGTGTATTATATTGCATTTTAAAATTTATGTGTGATTATGTGGTATTTAGTTAAGCCTCTCAAGCATTTCTACAACATGTTTTTCCTCTCCGATACCTTGCTCCAACATATAAATAAGACATAAGGTATATAAAAGATATTAGAATTTGAAGGCAGCGAAATTTATTACTGTACAAAATATGGTCACAGTGAGGAAAAGGGGTTTTAATGCAAATCCATATACTTTGTATGAAATGGAGTTTGGATTTTGCGGTTTACGAAGTAAAATAGTCGGCGTTGCGTGACGATCTTAATTTCTGTTTAAATCATCTTCGAAATGGTTTATAAGTGTTGACTGGCACGAGAGAAAAAAAAAAAAAAACTGATGACAAATTAAGATTGTAATGATTAGTCAATTAAATATAACAAAAAATGGAATTCTGCCAGACAAAAGTACGTGTTTAATTTATATAATATTAGTCAAAAATGATTTAATTGTTTCTGAATTTTGTTTTAGGCTTTTTAATTGTTTATCATTTATAAGTAATTAGAAGATTAAATAAAAGTTTAAATATTTTATTTATTATTATTTATTTGAAAAATTAAACGAATGTGATGAATGTGCCAACATGCATATGATGACTTTGTTGGTAAACTTTCCATCAGCAATTAATTTTAAATTTTTAAATAAAATTTTGTAAAAAAAATTATATTTATAAAAGACTAGTAGCAACGTTTAAATAAAAAAAAAATCTCTCAAATAACTAATTATAATTAATAATAATCTCAATCATCATATTAGCAAAAAAAATTATAAAAATTATAAGTTTTATTCAACTTATTGAAATTTAAACGAGAAAAAATAAGATACAGCTAATGAATGATCAAGATTTAAAATTAAAATATGCCCTTTGGTTTGAAATTATTCTTTCCTATCCAAACATACAATACGATTCTATAAAAATATATATTATATACATAAACAGTTAACTTTGACTAATATTAATTAATCCATTATAAAGATTAAGCAAAAAAGAACTTTCCTTAAACATCTAAAAGTAATTTCTTTTTTTATCAGATGCATTCGATACCTAAAATGATAATACTGAATGTGTTCAAGTAATTAAATAGAAATTTTCATTTTGCGACTTAATGTCCCCAGTCTACTACTGTGTCACAAAATGAAATATAAATAATATCTAGGAAAACATTAGAATGTCATCAAAAATAATCTAAGACATTAGAAGCAGAGAAATTATATCTAAACAAAAACGCAAGTTTGGAATTCATAAGATTAGCATTTAATGAAAAATCTCTGGATTCAGAATTCCGCGTGAACATAAGACGCCGAATGTACAAACGCTACCAAAAAAATTCATAATAAACCCTTCGGGGCTAAAATTTGAGCTTCTTTACATCCATGTTTTGAATCAATCTCTCGCTCATACAATCCAAACAAATGGTTAAACTTTACCCAAACAAACATCCTCGTATCCATTCCCAATTCAGGCTCCTTTCTATACTGAAGCAAACAAAAACTTCTCCATAAGCAAGCAAGGGACAATCCTCCAAACGGATGACATGTGTTTCGTTCTCACTTGTCTAGCGGATACTTTCTGCATGAAGATGCTATTTCCACTGAGAATAAGTAACAGCAACTGAGCGAGAGAAGTAGGCGCTGGCCACCTGTTGTTTACCTTCAGGAGAGCTTCGGGCGTCGAAGGGTTCCCTGGCTCTGCCGTTAAGTCTACAGCTGTCAATCAACGAGTGACGCCAGTTCCTCAATCTCAGTCGCCACACAATTTCCGGGTTTCGTTTATAGGCATTCATTTATTAGATGTATCTTTCAATGGATACTAAAAGCTTTCTTAATAGAAAAATATTGCTTTATAATTAATTAATGTCATCCTTTTCTACGCAGAAATCGCAACTGTCAGTTATCAAATGTTTCTGATATTTCAATCATAACAGAGCCTTTTTTTGATATTTTTTTATTATTTTTATTTATTTATTTATTTATTTTTTTGCAAGGAAGTAATTCTAAATGTAACTCATTAATCCTTTTATTGAATGTAAAATTAATAGAGGAAGTATTAAAGTTATTTTTAATTAATCTTTCCTTATTAATTTTAGCTTTAGAAAAAACTTTTTTTTTTTTTTTTTCGTTTGAATCAAATACATTCTTTGATGAAAGTTATTAAATTTAAACCTTCTCTAAAGTTTCCGAAGATTTTTTAAAAATTTTATAATCAGGTTGTATTGTAATTGTCGTTAATCACTTTGTTATTCATATGTTTAAAAATATTTATCCATATAAATAACAAAGGGATTAATGATGAATAAACGACAGTTGAGAATAACGAAATAAAAATTTATATGCATTGTATTAGAATATATTTATCGAGTCGCGAAAAAAAGTAATTTTGGTTTTCGCAATGCTTTTAAATGGTGAAAACCGAAAGAACTTTCTAATAAAAATCTATTGTTTTGCTTTGATATTTACTCTTATATAAAAAAATATAAGAATAGAAATAGAATAATAAATAAAAGAACATGTATTATACTTTAAAATAATAGAATATTTATTGCTTTATTTGTTATATCCTTAATTTTGTTGTAAAATATTTAAAGTATTTTTACTAGAATTCGAAACAGATAATTTCATTTAATGATTGTCTTCAGCATTTAATAGAAATTTCGAAATTTTGAATCGAAGATGGATATTTATTTCTTGTACCTATCTTGTCGATGTCGAAGATGATACACTTAACGTTCTGTTATAAATCAAAACTAAAAAGAAAATAAGCTATAAACCTAAATGATAGCATTATTTTTATATCACCTTTACATTAAATAAAGAATATATATATATAACAATGAAGATAAATAGAAAATGGTTATTAATATATCTATTAAATAATCATTTTATCCAATAACACTTGCAATAGGGAGCCACCAATAATAAATCAAAAATTATCGAAAGCATCCTTATATAGATTTAACATTACATTCGATAATTTCAAATCTTTATTATTTTGCTTCAAATTATCTTTGAATCAACTTTATTTGGTTTAAAAGTTAACATGTAAATTTTTACCAATAATTTCAAAGTAATTTTGATTCAAATGATAATTTTTTTTTTTTTGTTATAATATTAGCACCTGATTTATTCTCGTCATGGATCGTTTCGCCAGTTAGTATTGAAATAAATGAGTTTTTGATGTTGCTTTAAAACCCTGGGGGCGACAAAATTAGTTTTCTACCAAGATTACAAGGGCAATAAAAAAACAGTATTTCCAAAACAATTTCCTCTGTGTTAAAAAACTTTTTTTTTAGATACCAGTTTGAAATCATATTTTGCGCATACTACTTTTGGAATAATATGTCTAAATCTATCCTTCAATAAAATTGCTATTGCTTTCAAATTATAATAAAACAAATTAATATTTTTAATCAACATGCTTTAAATATTTATCTTTAATCTTTAATCACGCAATAATATTGATATTACGATATTTAATCATTTAACATTCTTATAAAAATTATTATTATTAAAATATTCAACATTCAATCCTGCATGTATTTTCAGAAACGTTAATCGTTTTTCAACTAACGCTATCATTAATAGCTTTTAATACAACCTCTGATAAATAACAATCTTTAATCAAAAGGTCTCTATGATACGTTAACATGAAGATATCCTATGACATTGTATGAATATTCATACAATGAATATTCATCCTAATTGTATGTTTAATTATATAAACAATTAATAAATTGCCCCATTTGGTATGAAAACTAATGCTACAATCATCATAAATGTGTATATTTCTACATTTATTTAAAGCATGGTAATATAATTAATTCGGTCGGGTTCGGTAAAGAAAGAGGTAGAGAAAAATTTAATTTTGAAGAAATTGTGAGAAAATTATTGAGGTATCATTATTACGTTTTTAATATAAAATTTGAATAATATTATCAAATCTTTGTCTTCAAACTATTTATTAACCGATATTTACCAAGCAAATTATTTCTATATAAAGGAATACAATTTATGTTATGAAAAGAATATAAAGTATTGCAGCATTCTTCATCGTAATAAATTATCGTAACATTCATGTTATAATAATTTTCAATTCAAGAAGCTCAATTGCCAATAATTTATTCTTACATATTTTGAAATTCATAAAATTTTTACTCAAAATTAAAACAACTTAATATATACTTTATGGACTTTATAACTATATAATTATAACTTTTATATACTTTATAATTAACATAAATATTATATTATTTTTACTATTTTTAATTCATATATATATATATATATATATATATATATATATATATATTACATGGTTGCGTGTTTGTAAATATGCATATAAAATAAAAATGTAATACATTATTTCAAAAGATAATTAGTTTTCTCAAGTCAAAGTTCTTAAAATCAAGTTAATAAGTTGAATTAAATTTTTAAAAATATTATTTTAAGTTCACAGTCACGTTAGGCAGCAAATTAATATAATCAGTAAATAATTTATTAAAAGGATATGATACGAATTTGAAAGAGAATTTAATGCTTAAACAAAACAATTATTTTAAATGTCTACAATTATATAAAAAAAAGCAATTTGAGTAAGAAAATGTTTTTTAACTTAACTTGAATTCATTGTTACATAAATTAATAAATATTTTTATAATCATATGAATGCCCATTTGTACCCACAATTAGTTTTAAATTATGAGTTCTGTTAACAATCTCAGTTAAAATCTTTTGCGATATATCGGACTGAAGTTTCTTGACTTCTTTTTTTTTTTTTTTTTGGAACAATGAACTTCAAAATTGATCATAACATTTAATAATAGTATAAAATTTTGTAAAATACTTAAACGCATTTCACAAAAAATTTCATATTCGATTAATTATCCTGCTTGTTATTCGTACGTTTCATTTTGTTATGCTATTCAAATTGTTTTCAATTATAAGTACTTTATTATTATTATTATTATTTTGTATTTTAAATTAAAGATTTTATTTACTATATTTATGAAGAAATTGTTTTATTTAGAAACCAGAAGAACGATGATGCTAAACGACGAATAATGCTTTTTCAAATAAAAATAGTATTTTGTTTTGAAAACTACTGAGTCAAAAAGTCTTGTATATATATATATCTATATATATATACATATATGATTAAATTTTTAATAAAACTGGATTGTATGTAAACTTTTAATGATTTTGAAACTATAAAGGTACATTGAAAACGAAGCATTCAAAATATCGGCAGTTAATTTTTGATTATACATTTTTATTTTCCAGTTTTGAAAGGCAAAAATTAGGAATTTCTTATATTCCTGAGAAATGTTTCCTTGTTTTCGATTTAAAAAATTTTTTTTAACGAAAAGTAAAAAATTATTTTTTGATGTACGTGCGAATTCATTTGAGTATTACTATAAAAATATCACAAAAATGAAAATGTATGATTATTTAGCTTCAAAATACAAATAGATTCAATTATGATTATTATACTTTAAATGATAAATCAAGTTTAAGAAATATTTTATAGCCGGAGTTTTAAACTTAATAACTGAAAGGCGAACATTGAGGTTTAATTTTTTTTTTAAATGGAATTCTAAATCAATAGCTCATTATAAAATTTTAAGATTTAAATTTATATAAAAAGTTCAGGTATTTTTAAAAGAAGATTATTCTTTTTAAAAGCAAAATAGCATTATATAAGTATATCCTATAAGTAAAGTAAAACTTCTTGTGCTTAAGGTTTTCGTATTCATTTTTAAACCCAGTTTTACTTTTTAATTTATTCGAACTTAAGTCATTAATTTCGTTATCGACTAATTAATCGAATATTCGTAAATAAAAAATATTAAAGTAATAAATTGATTTAATAATTAATCAGCTTTTACTAAACCAAATCTAATTGAGATCGGAAATCAAATATATCAGACTTCACAATTCTACAAAGTTACGTCCGTAAATTACGTATTATCCTTATTCTATAAAGTTAAAGTCCAACAACGTAGAAATAACTTCATTATTAAAAACATCTTTATTCTATAAATTTTCTATCTTAAGAAAGACTTAGTTCTACTTAAAAGTTTTACTATTTATTTTACCTCTTTTCTGTGACTGTTAGTTGTATCTATGGTCCCTTTTTTACTAATTTTAAAGAAACATTTTTTTTTGTGAGTTCACTGTTTTGTTACTGGTAGATTAATTAATGAAAATAATAAATTGATTAATTAATTACTTAATACTTCTCGTATTTAATTTTGAAAAAAAGTTTATTGTTTTAATATAAATATATATTTCTTGATACTACTATTATTTGAAGCAATTCCTTCAACGGCTAATACTTAATATATATACATAGAAATGATAAGAGAGAAAGATAATGAAATTATTTAATATTAATTTTTATTTTGAAATAGAAACATTTAAGAATTTTTAAACGTGCAAATCATAAACCATTCTGAATAAAAGGAAACAAAATAATAAATATAAATTTGTCCTTTATTTATAAGAAATGAATAAAAGCTTAAAACTGATAGTACTAAATAACTTTTTTAAAACAAGGTATTTTTTGAATGAGTTAATCAAAAACTTAAAAAAAAGTGATTAATAAAACTGAAATTTTAATTTTATATTTTTATCTGAGATTAAGTTAAAAAATTTTAATCTTAAAAACTTTTTATCGCTCTTTTCTTCTGAAAATTTAATAGCACAAGAATGGGGTTTCTTTAGTTATCTCTAATAAAGTATTTTTAAAATGATGCTTTGTGAGCGTGATCTGATTACCATAGTTACTGTATACTATATAAAAATACAAAAGCTCACTCTCATTTCAAAGCAAAATGAATAAGCTGAGAGCGAACAGAAATGACAACGCAAACATTATTCTGTTATCCTGGTGATTCGTTTTTCAGCACAAGAATCAAAAATTTTATATTTATTATAATCATGTTGCATCGTTATCAAACCTTCCGTTCTCATAAGAGCATATAAATATCAGGAGCATATGCAAATGTTTAGTTCATCTTAATTAAAATTATTGGGGAACTATTTATTAGATAAATCGACGAAAATGAATAATATTTCTTTCTAAGTAATCCTAACGTTAGATTATACATTGTAAATAATATAATGTTATATCCCTTGTGAAAAAAAAAAATTAAATTAAAAAATGCTCCAAAATACATGACAAGAATTATATGAAATTTATTCAATAAATAGATGAATCAGTAAATGTATGAGGTCATTTGATTCATAACTTGCAATGAACGTCCAACAGCCACTTATAACTACTTCGTTTGTATGTTTATTATTTTCACTCACTTAATTGCTGTTGATATAATATAAATAAAACATAATCAAACAAAAAAATTTTAATAACTTTTTCATCACTTTAAAAGATTCGTCCCTGAAGAGTTAAATAATACTCAATATTTAATATTATCATTTTTCTTTGTTGGGAAAACTCATGTGCTTATATTAACTCAAGTGAAGCAATAGCAAAAACAAAAAACATTACCTATGATTACAAACCAATTTCCGGCCGAATTTAAGAGTTTGTTTGTTTTTGGTTATGTAATAGATCAAGAAATTACGTCTCATTCTATGACGTCATATAAATGTTGTTTAACATTAATACAGATGATAAATGATTCAACGTGTTTCTCGAATGCTTTGTGTACAATTACGTATTCGTATGTTTGAAATAACGCTTTGCTTGTATATATATATATATATATATATATATATTTATATATATATTATTATGACTTGGATTCAATTGCTGTTTATAATACAGCATTTTAGATTTCTATAATCCATTTTTTTAAATTTATTTTGTACAACCAATTTTTTTTTTTTTAGTGATTTAAGAAACTGTAAATTTGCTTTATGTTTTTATCACATTATCTGCCATTTATTATTAATTTTATATTTCATTATTTCTATAAAATTACTTGAAGCGTGAAATGATATATCGTAACTATTAAAACTTCTGAGGTCATTTTCGATTATTATTTAAAGAATTGTTTACAAATATTGGTGTAATACAATTATCTTTCATTTTTGCTTTCTATCTATATTTGCTAAATGAAAATGTCTAAAATCTAATGAAAATGTCAAATGAAATATTTCTTAAATTAATAAAAATAAACTTAAGAAATATTTCTTAAATTAATAAAAATAAACTTAAGAAATATTTCATTTGACATATTCCTTGCTTAAGTTTTTTTTTTTTTTTTTTTTTTTTTGACAAATTAAATAAAAATATTTGCAAAACTTCCAAATTTGAATTTTTATTTCATTATTTTGTGAGTAAAAAATTGATAGAAATAAGGTGTTCCATTTGATTTTTCACTAAATTTTTTTTCAACAAATAAAAATATTTTCAAAATTCCAAATTTGAGTTTTTATTTCATAATTTTCTTAGTAAACAATGGATAGAAATAAGGTGTTCTATTTGATTTTTATTACGAAAACTAAAATGCGTTGAATTAGACAGGTTTAAAAAAAAAATAAATAAATAAAGGAAAAAAAAAAAAAAATCAAACTAGATTTATTGTTAAAAAGACAACCGAATAAATTGAAAATAATAATTAAAGAAATCTGTTTCAAGAGTATAATTTTCTATTTGATTTAAAAAAAAAAAATACCTCACTTCGACCCTTTTATAAACAAATTAATAAGAAATAAAAATAATTAACTTAAAAAAAAAAAAAAAAAAAGATGACCATCAATTAAATTTAAAAATCCTTATATTTTTAAAACAGTTTTTTTTTTTTTTTTTTATCTTCTCCATCGCATCATTAAATGCAATCCTTCAGACTTATACATTTATCCTCAATCCTCACCAAAATGACAAAACAGCAAGAAAAATCTAATTACATCCGAACGACCCGCAATCTAAATCTTGAGATACTTAATTACTCCCTGTTCGGACAGACTCGTGCTCTCGAGGTAGGGAGCGATGACAGTACGCCAGGCGGAAGACAGAACACTTTACCCAGCCAGAGAGACTCAATGCAAGAGCAGATAGAGTCGGTCAAGCGAATGCTAGTCAAGATATGTTTGTTTTTATCTCGCAATTCATTTCGGAGGAGGTACGCGCCGCATCGTTGACTACAATAGACCACGCAACTAACAGACCTTGACCAAAGACTTTCCCAAAGGGAATGGTCAATCTCGATGCTCCACATGCTACATACACATCGTTTCTGTTTTGTTGCGCGACTCGTTACGAAACCTTATGCAATTCTCATAAGAGTTCGACAACACGTAAATTTTTCGAAGGCAAGTGAGGGCTTGAGAAAACAAGTATTGATTTTCGCAAGTATTCGCTTAGTAATAGATTTTATCAGTCACCGAATTTGACATATATTGGCAATTAAGACGGTCATATCAATTTAGACGATCCGAATAAAGCCACTTAACAATCAATCGATCATTGGTTTTAATACATATTGACTTACAAGACTAAACAACATTAGTTTTGATTACTAAAACCACATTTTTTAAATATTGATGAATGAAATTAAACCATATCAATTTTGATTATTAATAATGAATAAGATTAAAAACAAATCAATTTTGATATATATTGGCAATTAAGATTGAATCACGTCACTTCTGATGATCAAATAAAGCCACTTAACAATCAATAACATCGCTTTTAATACTTACTGACGTAGAAGACTAAACTACATTAGTTTTTGCTGTAACAATTACTAAAAACCGCATTTTTTTTTTTTTTTTTTTAAATTGATGAATGATATTAAACCATACCAATTCTGACTAGTATTAATGAATAAGATTTTTAAATAAACAAACAATTTTAACGTATATTGATGGTTGAATCTAAACCGCATGAATTTTTGAATTTATTAATATAATTGATGATCTAGATTAGATCATTTATCAATTAAATTTGAAAAATATTGATGACTGAGAAAATATATGAACTTTTGAATTTCAAAGTGCATCATTTCAATAAGTGAATTAGACAAATATCTGCGATTAAAATTGCATCATTGAGCAAACGAATTTCATCAATATTGACGAGAAAGATTAAAGTTCATATAAGATTTGAGAAGAACTGAGGACTAATTAATAAAACATTTCAATTTTCAAATTAATAATGCAATTCACAATTATGATTAAATAATTTTATTAAGGGGGACAAAGATTTTAATACATTTTATTAACAAATATTGAAGAATTCTGTGTTATAAATATTTTGTTAAAAGAACAGATCGATTTATTTGTATGAATATAAATATCATAGTTAATCATTACTGAACTTCATAAAAAATTTTTTATCAAGCTAAGAAAAAAAAGTTTGTATTCAATTATTTTTTTCAAACACTCATTACAAATCATAGGTAATCACTTATTTAGATAATAAGTATTACTCAGTCATCATTTACCGCATGGTAATTTACCATGCGGTTTTTCAATGTTTCGCTTGAATCAAACAGTATAATTCAGTTTAAAAGTAATATAAAAATAAATTCAGACAGGTTTAAGAAAATATTAAAAAAAAAAATTTAAAAGAATGAAATTATTACCGAATTTTCTAAAGAAATCTTGTAAAGCGAAAGAAAAAAAGTTTGTTATGGATTTAAAAAAATCCTTTTGTAACTATAAAATTTTCATTTTATTCTGCTGCTAATATTTCTTCAAAATCAGATTATTTTTATCATAGTTTTCAGTAACAATTCGAGCAGAAGGAACTAATCCATATATAATTAAGTTGATTGGTTTGAAAGATGAAATTAATTAGATTTTAAGTATCATTATACACATTTAGTTAACTTAACAATCTTGAACATTATTATTATTGATTTGATGTTTTTATGTTTGATTTATATCAGCATGAGAGTTTTAATTTAACAAGGATCAATATAATAAGATTCAAATAATTTAGTAGAAAAATAAAAATAATATATTTTTTAAAGGATTTACATGTGAATTTGAAGATTAATGGTTAAAACGGAAACTGTCAAAATGTTTAATTTATTTAATATTAATGCCAAAAGAAAGATAAAACAATATTAATAAAAAAATAAGTATTTTTTTTAAGTATTGAATGATATTTTATAATTTAAATGTATGACAGTTATTTATTATAAATTTAATTGGATGATATTTTAAAATTTTGCATAGTATGTATAATGCCACAGTTAATTACATTTTTTTTCATGAAACAATGGTAAATGAGCTATAGAGTTAATTAACATTTTACACATATGTTTATCCACTTCGGATTCTAGTATTCGTTGGTATAAACATATTGTGAATATGTTACTTTGTATAAATTTGTCACTTTTTATTATTATTTTATTGCTCTGTAAAAGTTCTACAGCGTTCTACGTCAAAAAAGAATATTCATTATATTTCTTAAGCTGTAAAATTTGTTTTTATTTATTTGGTTTTAAGAAGAATCTGACAATATTTGAAAGTGTTGAAAAATGCATTACATTGACAGCGAAATCAGTACACGCAGGCTAATCAATAATATTCAGAAATTGTTTACAATCTTCTTTGTCCTGTATATCTTAAGCCTTCAATGATCATGGTAGATCTTAAAAAACAGAGATGAGGAGAGAGTTTTTTTTTTCAAGAATTACTCATTAACTTTAGTAGGACAGCGAATTAATTGCATTATGAAATCAAGAAATACGTAACAGATTAATACAATATGTAACAGATTCTGATTGATTATATTTTATCAATCATCATTTTTATTTGTTAATTATGCTTTTTAAATTACCCTATACAACTAACAGTAAAAAATTTTACTTAACCTTTATATATATCAACTTCCCTCTCAAAAAAAAAAAACCTCCCTAATTAACTTCATTAAATCAAATAATGGATATATTTATATTTCATTATTCTAAATGTTTTTTTTTTTTTTAATTGCCCAAATAAAAACTACAGAAATATGGAGTAACAGCACAAATAATAATTTAATTTATCTTGTTGCACATAAAAACAAACAAAAAAAGCAACCCAACTACTTTTGAGTACTTAAAACAAATCTGCGCGTGTTAACGGTTTTTTTTCCCCCATCCCAGTACCAAAAGAAATAAATCTGCACATCACTCTACCTTTAAATAACCAGTCAAATACCAACCACACTCAAAATAAATAAACGGCTTAATTACAAGAAGAGAGAAACAAGCGAGAGGGTCCTACCTACGCAGTAGAGAAAACTCCCAGCGTCCCGTAATCCCTCTTTCCAGTGGAATCCTCTGAATACAAACAGTGGGCGAAGGTAGCGTTAGTAATCCAAACTTTACCAGACACCCGAATCCGTCAGCATCTAAACTTCTACTACGGACCACTGGCTGCGACCCTCCAGACAGACGGTACGGACGCTGCCATTGACATGACGTCTGAGGTTGGCCCCGCCCGCCACGCGAACCGCCCCCGCTGTCCCTGATCGTGGATTGGGCCGCTCTCATATCTTCCAGCGATCCCTCCCTCCTTCTTCTCAAGTTCGGATCATCTTTCTCGGAGTAAGTACTAAAGTATACGATACCGTTATAGAAATGAATTGTAGTTGGAGGATATTGCTGTACTGGGTTGGGCCACATGGAGCCAGAATCGGGATTGTTAGATATTATTTGATTAGATTAGAATAGTAACTTGATTATGAAACCCACCGATATATTAAATTCTTAAATGCATTATTAATTTCATATTTCAATATAATATCAAACTTTTTAATTCATCCATCAGATTGGTTCATACTAATAAAAAAACGATTAAATGATTAAAATGATTAGAGTATAAAATTCTAAATTAATCCTATTAAAAACAACTTACTTAAATGAAAGCTGTATTTCGTGCTAAAATTGATTCCCAGTAAACTGAATTAACCTTTTTCGTATTCATTTCATTGGGTTATGCTCGTGGTAATTAATTGGTAATAATGAAACATGTTTTCTCTCGTATGATTCATTGCTACTTTATATAATATTTATTTAACTAAATTTAATAAGTACTGATTCAAATTTTGATTTATCTGAAAAACTCAAGAAAATTAAATGCTTTAAGAAATTTATATCAAGAAGTAAAAATAGTTTTATTTTCAGTTAACAAAAAAATGAAATGACTCAGCATACGAAAGGACTCAAAGAATGAAATTATGTTAATTTTCCAATTTTATTCAAAGAGAAGTTGCAATAAATAATTCGAAAATTATCATTATGTAATGGTGCTTCTCATTGTTAACAATCATTGAACTTATATCTAAAACGATCCATTGTAATTTATTGAAGGCGCAAATTCAGCCGTCCATTATAGATCACGAACTCTGTCTTACAATTGTTATTAGATAAATTGAATTGTGATTATTAGATTGATTAAATTGACATTGTGATAATTACAAAAACTATACGTAATATAAGCTTCCTAATCATAGAAATAAAAACATTTCTTTGAAAAATTTTAAGGAAAGCAATTTTGTTTTGTTCATAATTATATATATATATATATAAATAAACAGATTTTTACAATTGAAAATGATCACAATTATTAATTGTTTAAAATTATTATTAAATAATCAAAATAGTGACTTCAAATGAAATTTTTGTGATTATTTTAGTATTAAAATTAACTGATAATAACGTCGAAGGAATAAACAATATTCGTGCAGGCATATTTTAAATAAATAATACTTGCAGTTTTGTAAAAAATTGTCATGCATTGAAGTAAAAATTAAATTGTTCAATTATCAAATAATTATTGATTACAGGAAATTTATTTTAGAAATATATTCAGTCTTTGCAGTTTATCGGAGTACCTTGTGCCCAGGGGGCCTTAAACTCCTATCTGGTCAAAAATGAGTACATGGTGATAATTAGAAATATATTTTATTAAATAATAATAATTATTAATATCTATAGTGAAAAAGTAATAGTGGTATTATTATTATTATTTATTTTTTTTGAAATTTTGGGTGCACTTTTTTTAATTATATGGATTTATTGATTCTTTTTACAATTTACAAGGGCCGAAAGTAATTTAAAAAATAATATGAACTCATTGTGACAAAAATCATTGTCACAATGAGTTCATATTTATTTTTAAATTACTTTCATATTAGTTCATATTTATTAATATATAAAAACCTCTTAAATGAGTAATTGTTCAACTTAAAAATCCTATGCTTAAAATCCTATAACTATTATGACGCTTTAATATATATATATCTCAAAACGAAGCAAGTAGATGTTTATTAATCCTTTAATTTCGAAAACATTTGCGCAATTGTTTTTCATTATTTGATTTATTCTCTAGAAATTTATATATATATCTATATATATTTCTTAATTCCTAAAAATCAAATGCAGATTGCATCTAAAAAACAAATTTGTATCCTTCGCAAGCATATGCTAAATTTCCCAGAAAATTATATTTCATGTTGATATATTAACAAAAATACAACATATTACTATGCACACATTTCTTTTTGAAGGTTATATCGTAGTTACAAATGATTTGTGAATGATAAATGCTACTGAAGTGGAACTATTTAATTGGTTATATCTTAATGCTATAAATTTATTCGCCTAAACCTGATATACTGTTGTAGAAATTATCTCTTTATGCGTATAGTTAAGATACAAAAGATTTATTCTTATAAGATAGTGAGTAAATTTAAATTACACGATAACTTTCTGTAACTGTGATTTTTAAAAAGAGGGACGGCTAAAATTTTAAAATACTCTTTATAAATAATTGATTATACATTATTATAAAATAATTATACAAATTCTAGAAGTAAACAACATTTAAATTTGTAATGTCCGTTTGTCAAGGAAAGATATTTGTTTTATGATACCAGAAAATTCAACTGAATTTTTTTTCTATGTAATAAATAAATAATTAATTAATTTAATTTTTCATTGAATAATTTCATTCTATATATTGATTAAATAATTTCCTTTTTTCTATGTATTAAATAAAACTGCCAAAACAATATTATTTTCTGATTTTGGTTTCATGATCCTTGTAGATGAATTTTCATACTGTTTCGAAACTGCAATAAAAGGGAATTATTTTATAACTGATTAAAAATTAATAAATTAAACTGATTTTTCTATGTATGAAATAAATAATTAATTAATTTAATTTTTGATTAATTAATTTCATTTTTTATATATTAAATAAGATTGCCACAAAAACAATATCATTTTCTAATTTTGGTTTCATGATCCTAGTCTAGGGATTTTCATGCGGTTTCGAAATTGAAATAAAAGTGAACTATTTTATAAATGATTAAAAATTTATGAATGAAAATTTTATGAATGGTTGAATATTTAATAATATAAAACATTCAAGATGTAGAACAGTTTCTTCTACAATGAAGTAATGATTTTTCCTATAATTACAATGCATTGGTGATTCGAAATGTAAGCAATTCCCTCCAGAGTTGAATTACACGGTACAATTTAACATATTCTACTTTTATCATCGGAATTTTATAGTACCTTCTATAGAAAATTATTTTGAAGGAAAATGATGAAATTTATATGAATGAAAAACAAAAACAAAGGAATAATTGATAACTATCTCTAATGGAAAATAAATTAAACTTGCACAATAATTTTTTAAAAATTCTAATTTAAATCTATATTTCCTTTATGCAAAACACTGTTTTCTAACGAACATCATGATTTATCGTTTTAAATATTTCGTAAAGAGACAGGTGTATTAAAATTATGTAATTATGCAGAAAACTTTTCCGGGAGTGAAGTATATATAAGTGTTCGCAATATTTGCGTAATCTAATAATATTTGTATTTATTTTGAAATCTTTTCTAAACTTCAAAATAATATCCAAAAATTATTCAGTAAAATATCTTCATTTCTTTTGATTATTCTGTATTTTAAAGGTTACTTGAATTTTAATAAGAATAAACACGTTCTTTGTTATAATTTTTATTTTTTATTTTCTTGTTTATTCATGTACCACTCTTACGTTGATGTAAATTTTGGATTTAAAATAAAAAATAAATAAATACGAGAAATACACTATCCTATAAAATAAGTCTAATCCTATAAAATATAATAAGTCCATTTAATAAATATTTATAGTACATAAAAGTTAATTAGACCCATAAATTTGGAAGACCTGAAATTTATCACCTCAATTTAATCATTATATTTAATAGGACAGTTTAGGACATTATTATATTTTATAGGAAATTAGCTATTAAGTTATTAATAATGATATTGATATAGAGACTATAACGGAAGGGAAAAAGATTAGTTATTAAATATTGATGATAGCTTAGCAATTTCTTATAATGCAAATGTTCGTGTAATCGTATCTGGAACAGATATTATTTATTTACGAGAACTATTCTGGCGTTAAGGGTAAAAACATAATTAGAAGAATGGTGCACCAACAAAAACTTCAGCATATGCTCGAGATTCTGAATGCGATCCTTTGAAATAAGTCTATAACTAACATTTTAAAATCTTAATTTTATTCTCATATTAAATCCTAATTCATTAAAATTATCGCACACGTGTAAAAGTTGTACGCATTATTTAATTTAACCTGCATTTGAAAATTCAAGTTTATGAAGACTTTCGAAACTTTGAAATCAATTAAAGCTTCGAAATAAGCAATTAAGTTTCATTAACATTTTCTTCTTCATTGGAGCAACAGACCCATGATGGGACAAGGTCGTCAGCCTACTGGCAGATTTCGAAACATGAGATGTGTTTCATTTTTACGGGGTAGAGGTATCAGCGCTATGTCCAGCAATCATGTTAGACCGGGACCTAAGGGTTTAAAGTGGGTTCCGAACCATTACAAATATCAATGTCACCGCCGGGACTCGAATCTTAAACCAATGGCACAGAACGCCAGAGCAATAGTCATTCGTCCATTAGGCCCTGTTTAGTTAACTATATTTTCTTTAAAAATCAATGTATGTTTTTATTTGTTTTTACCGTGAGCATATTTTACAGTAGATATTAGTAACACTTAAAAGTAAATTACACACATATGAGGGGTTCATGGTTTTAAATCAGTCACCATATAAAAATGATAACAATGGCTTTTAGAAAATCATTACTTGTCCACCTTTCTTTATTTTTTATTACGTGTACATTGTTAGGACGCACAAAGCACTCGACACAGTAACTAAATAATTGTGCGAAAGCGTGAAATGCGAATACTAATGAAAAAGTTATTTTCCCCGTCCTCTTTGAAATTAGAAAATGATTGAAGAGATTACTCTGTTGATGTCAACGTTTTCAGCATCAAAGAGAAAATTAGGTTTCTGTCTTGTCATAATATATGTTGTTACGGTCTTCATATCTGGTTTATTTTGTTAGAATTCAGAGAGATGTTTTTTATTCATAAAGCATCAGAATAATTAAAACATGATAGTTTTTAATATTTATCGTTATTTTTTTTCTACTTATTAATTTATATTCATCTTAATCTAAAACATGAATGAGCGTGTAAGAGGAACCAGGTTCACATCCGCTGATGGATTCCTTTGCAGTCATTGCTTTCAGAGTTGAAAAGATTCGATGATAATTGTAAAAACGCGTGTAAGCGTGTGTCTCGCAAAGATAGTCAGGCTGCCTAGTGGGGTTTTTCCTGTTTTGCTTCATATACGCAATGCTTCAGGCAACTGACAGTTACAAAGGAAATGTCTTCTCTTTGTCGTCTATCGTTGAGCTAAAGATCTTTAGACATTAAGATGGATTTCTTAAAATAAATTTCAAAAATATATTGCGAAAATTGGCCTTTGCAGCAAAACAATTTAAATTGCTTTGATTTACGTACATGACGATTTTGATGAGGTTGATGATATTTTTCGAATGTTTTATGATGAAGATTTAACGTGCGGATATGTCGATGAGAGGGTTAAATTGATTTAATGGAGAAATGATAATAATTATAGATGCAGTTGAAAAAGATTTTGCTATACTAAAGGCTAAGAATTGGAAGATCATTGTCACCCAGAGAAATGCATGGAAATCTCTTCAAAGGAAAGCCTTGACCCACCCTGGACTGTCGTGTAAATTGATGTTGAATGATAATAATTATAATTCACAGTTTTATTGTACTTTTATAAATATCATTGTTTAAACTCAACAATGTTTACATTTTTATACTAATAATCTGTTAAAAGATTTTTAATTTTATTCAAAATTGTTTAAAACAGGTGTCATTCGAAACAAAAGTGATATTTCACATTTTTATTTTCTTTAGTTCATTTTAAAAACATCAAATAAATAAATCATAAAATAATAACAATAACAATAAAAATACATTTTAAAGGACTTATTTGATGCCTTGATCTTTAAATAATCGAATAAAATGTCAACTAACATTCTGAAATAATTTCAAAGTAATTTCAAAAAAAAAAAAAGCGTTACTTCTAAACTTAATGATACTAAATTTTTAAAACTATTGATTCATATGGTATTGTTTTATATTTTAAAATGTGTCAGTGGAAAAATAATAACAGGTTATATACATAAGCCTTTTAAAAACATATAATGGGCCAAGAAGGCTGATATTATCATCTTGCTGGCCTTGATTATTTTTTAACTTAATTTCAACTATTAACTTTAACTACATTTCCCTATTCGTTTATTGTTTTATTTAATTTTAAAAGATATATTTAGATTTTTTAGCAATAGTTAGCTATTATCTATTTTAAAGCTCTAGCAAAAACGAAGAATAGTTGTAGAAGACAATTACAATTTATTTAAAAAAATTTCCTATAATTTAAAAAAAGTTTTTAAAAGTATATTTAGCTCAAAAACACAAACTACTTTTTTTTTAAATTTTCCATAAGAGAATACATAATTGCACTAGTATGTAAATAGTGGAAATACGAAATCTAAATTTGTATGAAATCATAAGAAAAGTTTGAGTTTTGTTTTATTAGATGCTATCATTATTATTTTATTCATAAGTATATTTTGTGCGATAACTTCATCCTTATTCATGCAAATAAGATAAAATTCATAATATTTCCTTCCTATAGAGATTAAAACATTGAGTTAAATAACATTTTTAGATTAAATGAGGGTGTCCATCTTTCCTCTTCCTTGACCTTAAAAGCAAACTCCGTAAATTTTGGTGTCAGAAAGCTCCGAAAAGTGTACAGTAATTAGAATTCTGCACAGGCACAGAATAGATTAGAATTCTGCACCGTTAGAATACTAGAAGAATTCTGCACAGGTGCATGTGAGATTAGGTACAGATCCTATCGTTATATCTAGATGTTATGTATTGAGCAGTTCCTTGAATAGGTTTGACAATTATCAAAATTTATACGAAGATCTTAAAATAAAAGATTGAAAAAAAATCTAATATTTATGCAGGAGAGTTTTAAAAATGATTAGTCTACAATCATAAAAAAAAATAACAAAAAATACTGCTATTGTCTAAAAATTCAAACCAAGTAAGAAAAATGTAAATGTAAAGATTCTGAAAATTACAATCATATGAATGTAATTTTGATTAAAAAAGAAATTGCATTTTATTTATTCTGAAACATTTTCTAATAGATTATATCGTTTTATTTTATTTTTATCGCATATTAATTGCCACTAACTTTTCAGCTTTTCTGCCTAAATTTTCATTTCCAGACATTTTCTGCTCAGTTTTAAAAAAGATAATATAATTTATATATCTTTTTAAATATATTTGAACAAAACAGGCATTCATGCTGCTGCCGCCTTTAAAATTAATGAAAATAAATTATTATAATTCATACGAAATAATTACAACTAGCAATTTTTTTGCGGAAAATTCCTAGATGTCATAAAACAACGTACATCAAAAATTAATATCAGTTTTGATTAAATACATGTGAATTTAGAAATGAGTAGTGTAACCATGCTTCCCTCCCTACGCACTGCAAGAGCACCCCATGTGGCGTTGAGGAGAAATGATCAGGTAGGCCTCAAGACCTTCACCCGAGAGGAAGTACAGCGCAACCTGTGCGCCCTCTGAGAAGCGTTTATTTTACAGTCTCTCACCCCGAGCGGAAATATATTGAACGCAATCCTGTGTAGTAGTTGGCCCAGACTCTGACCCGGAGAATAAGTATATTTCGCGCATCCCGCGCGTATCTGAGTATTTGGTTTTCGGCTTAAACGTGGAATAATTTCACGAATCTATAATTATATGTCTTTAAATGTGTTAAATAATGTATCTCGTTAATTGTACATGTGTGGTGTTTGTGCCTATGCCAATAAAGCTGCGAGTTCTCAAAACTGCGCCTCAAGTCTCAACCCAACCACACCTAGTTACAATCCAGCTGTTCCAACCCACAACACTACAATCTGGTGCCCAACGTGGGGCCCGCACGAACCGACAACATAAGTAAAAAAAATATAAGTATAAAATATACAAAGTATAAAAATACATAATTCATACGTAATACGAAACATTACGTATGAAACATTACTGTATTTAAAAATTTAATTATGTAAATTTTGATTTTTAATTAAAAACTTTATCTAACTCATAGAAATAAATATATTTTAATCGAATTTGATGTCAAAATTCAAAGACGCTTCTTTTATATTGAGAACAGTTCTTTTCCGTAAATCTAGATTTCTACTTCACTGATTCACAAGAAATCCAAATTGCATTTCCAGGTATTTTTTGTATTTCCGTTCTAAACAAGAAATCTCACCCCCCGCCCCCTCCCACTTTGGTATTCCGTTTACACATGAAATTTATTACGTGTACACGATACAGTACAGTTTTTTATTATTTATTTATTTATTTATTTTTTTTTTTTGAAGGAATGTTTCCCTGATCTCTATCCCTCCCCCGTTCACTAAATTCATTCATGGTTTGGTAAGGCAAGTGAAGTGAAGTGGAACGGAAGAGACTCTGTCCAGACAAAACAATTCGATTACACATAGTGCACTTGAATGAATGTTTGCAAATTTTTTTTTTTTTTTTTTTTTTTTTGACCCCAGAATAACAATTTAGTTTCTGAACTACACTTAAAAAAAAAAAAAAAAATTATTTCTATTCTTCTTTATTTAAATTTTTTTCAACACTTAAAAAAAAAAAAAAAAAAAAAAATTTTTTGTATGTATGTGTATGTGTGTGTGTGTGTGGGGGAGGGGTAAGAAATTGGCATAGAAGTGTAGAAGAAGAAAAATATAAAAATTCTTACGGTGTTTCATCAAAATCTATACATAAAAAAAAAAAGAAAAGAAAACTTCTTAATGCTCTCTTGTTGATTTTGAATACGCATTATCGTCTCAGTTTCCCACCTTGAACATAAAGAATATGTTAAAAGCAATTCTTGAACATTTATTTTAAGAAATAAAAATGTTTAACTAACATTGCGTATAAATAATCTTATTAATAAATACAAAAGAGTGGCATTAGATTGCAAACTAACTCATAGTATAAACATTTTTGAAATTATCATCACACAATTATCGTTTTTAAAATTGAATTATTTTATAAATAATAAATAATAATGTTGAATAGTATTTATATCGCTGTTTCGATTCAGTGCGATTCTTTTTCTTGGAATATTCATTAAAATATTGTTTATATTCTTTAGAATAGATACAATAAATTATACATCAAATTCAGTTTATGATAATGTTTAATACTGTAAGTTAATTTATGTTATAATTTGTAAGTTTATATTATATATATAACATATAAATAGCATAGTAAGTTTATATTATTATATTACATATTTATTATAGTTGTTGAGTTTATGATAATTCAGTAAAAAAAAAAAATGTTCATCACGGTAATTTATTAACAATGGAGTAATAATAATTTAGTCACCATTGCTGGCATTACAAAATATATTTAAGTTTTTTATTTTCGTTGTTAAGTTCTCGATACTCAAAAGATGGTTCATTCAACAATTATTATTATTATTATTATCATTCTTATTGAGACTACAAAATGTCTTTGAAATAAAGATTTCAATACACATTTATTCTCTAAAATCAAATAAATGAAATAATTTAAGCGTTGCTCATAGTTTGGTTCTCACTTTACTTGATATCATTCACAATAATGTATCATGCATTTTCTTCTTTTTTTCGTAACTAACAGTAGGACATACTTTAATGAACAATTTAAAAGGATTCCATTTAAATACTCAAGAGTTTATAAAATATATTATATAATAAATTATGTATATAATATATTGTATTATATAATGGAGCTTGATGGCTGAGTGACGGGCGCCACAGGTTTCGCGTTCGAGTCCATGGATATTTGAAGTGGTTTGGACTCCACTTTAAACCATAGGTTCCAGTCTCATTTGACTGTAGGGCTGGCAACCCTAATCCGTAAAAAGAAAACATCTGCTGTCAAGAAATTTGTCAACGAGCCGACGGCCTTGACCCACCACAGGGCTGTTGCTTTAATGATGATGATGATATATTAATATATTCAATATCATTTAAATAATCAAACACAAAATCTCTTCCAGTACGTATTAATAATAAAATTAGTGCATTAGTCTTGCCAATAATAGTTGTTGCATTTTAGATTTTTATTATTGAAACTGATTTGACATGATGATATTTTTCACTTTTAAATATATTAATTTATAATTTAGGTTTCGTTATGAAAAATATTAAATGTTCACTTTCTTTTATTGCGTTTAAATTGAGTTAATTTGTTCATTGTTGTAGGTACTCCATACCTCTGATAAAATGAATTGTTTATAGATTTCGTAAATAAATGTTTATTATTAACATTTAAAATACGTTTAACAGCACTTGACTAAATCCAAGAAAGATAAAATAGAAAAACGTAAGAAAAAAAAAGTTTAAGTAAGCATATAAACAGATTAAAATTAAAAAAAAAAAGTGAGTTACATTAAAATGCCTTAATAGTTAAGACGAATCAAAATCTGATTTTTTAACATAAATAACGAGTGGTTAAAATTGATCCTAATAAATGTCCACACCATTAAGATCGCAACTAAATATAAACATGAAAATTATTTAAAATAATCTTACTAACCTTAATAACATTTTGAATTTTCAAAAGAAAGAATCAAAGAAAAAGAAATTTCAAATATTTAAGACAGGACATTAAAATATGTATTTTGTAAATGAACGAGAGAAAAAAAAAAAAAAAAAAAAATAGAAAAGAAAAAGAAAATTGTAGACCAAACATGAAAAACATGTTTTAATAACTACATTGTTCTTTATTAGTGAATTAAACTTACAAGGTTAAATGGATTAAAATTAAAAATTTGAAGTACAACGAAATTTGACTTCAAATTCATGAATTTCGTTAATTTTGATTTTTTGGATCTTTTAAATTTTGAAGTTAAATGGAATCGAAAGTGGGATAGTAGTATCATGTGTCGCTATGCGGCAGCGAGTGGAGAGAAGTATCCGAAAAGGGTGTCTATGTAACGGCATGGTCCGGTTACCACCTGCGAGACCCCAGTGACAGGTGGTGAGTGGTAACGGAAACCCGTCTCCTCACGCCACCTCTCCTCTCTCTCTCTCTATTTTGCTACCCCCACTCAAAATAAATAGAAACGTGTGCGCATACACACTCAAAAAAACACACAGTACTTCTATTTGTGTGCGCTCTTTTTATTCGTGTTTGATATTAAATAAAGTGTTATTTGCAAAATTCATTACTGCTACAGTGGCGTGTATACACAGTTGCTGTCAAGATAAAAATTTGTAACACTGTTTAAACACCGAACAGATTGCTTAAAACAATATTTTAAATATTAGTATGTAAAATAAAACTTCATGGTCTTATCTTAATATCTACTTACATTTCTAACATTTTATTTTTAATTTTTTTTTTTTTTATTTCAATGATTAAACCTGGATTGCTCAACTGTTTTAAAATTCTAAAATTTTGTTACGATATTTTGCTTATTTTCCCGAATTATATAAATTTTTCATTATTTACTAATAAACTATCGAATTATTAAACTGTATGATAAAGTTATTATTATTTTAAATATGTTCTAAGGTAAATAAACGATTGGCATCCCTGATTTAGAGGAAAAAAAGTTAAGTATGTTTTTCTTTGTGTCGTTAAGAGATTAATTAAAATTTAAGATTATATTATATTAAATGTTTTAAATGAAGAAAAAAATAGAATTACACCATAAAGCATATTAATACAGAACTGAAAATATTTGACCTTAGTATTCATCATGATCGACGTTGAATGTTTTTAATTTCATTATACTTCTATTAAATACTATTAAACAAGCCAGAAACTAGAAATTAATATTTTATCTAGGTGTAGGATTTAAATTTTTCGTGAATAAGTTTGCTATAAAAGAATAATTTTTCAAATAAACATTTTATATAATCATTGCTTGTCGTTACTTATTTTGTTACTGATTGTTGTTATTATTATAATAAAATAAAATGCGACTTTCTCTAAAATTTGTAAACTTAACTTTTGCGTAACTTAATTTATTAACATAACATTCAATTAACTCAGAACTTCTGAACTTATACATTTTAAAAACAACCAAATATATTTATCTTTAAACTGGAAAAAAATTAGCATCGCATTATAATAAATATATCATCGCATTTAATTTTTAATGTTAGTAACATAAATTTAACAAAACGTTCTGTTCTTTTGAAAATTTATTTAACATTTAAAGGGGGAAAACAAATCTTAATCTCTAAATATTAAAAACTTTTTGCGACTTTTTTCTCATCTACATTTTAAAGATCACAGCCATAAAGCTATGCCATATCATAGCCATAAGCTTTTTTTTTCTATATTTAAGATCTTACTTTTAAAAAATCTATCAATTTATTTATTATTTATTTAAATCTATTTATTTATTAAAAATAAATTATTTAATTAATTTTTTTTATGAAAATTTTTTTCTTTTTTTTTTTCTATGTTTTCTCTGTCTTCTCGACAACTTAATTTATGTTTTTGAATCGATTTTTATAAAACGAGAAATCAGTCATTTTAAAAGAAGACGAGATAACATAAAACTTTTCTGGAGAGAAACTAAGATTATCTAATTTTAAGAAAATTACTTTCCCTCTAAATTTTTAAAACCCTTACGATTTCATTTGATCAAATTTTGTACAAGTTATCACAAAATTTTCCTCCAAATTAAAGAAAATATATATATAAATATAAAATATTTTATATTTATATATTATATTTTATTATATATATTTAGGCTGATAGGCCGATATTTAGATTATTCATAAAATTTTTAATTTAATGTAAGAAAAGAAAATGCAAAACGGCTATCTTAAAAAATATAGAATTTCAAACGTTTTTTTTTTTTCTTGAAAAATCTCATTTTCACTATGAAATAAATTTGCCTTTTCTTTTAGCAGACGATCAGTTAAAATAATTTTACGTTAATTAACTGCATAATTATTAGCTCGTGAAATGAATTTAAATAAATGTTATGCATAAAAAAAGCTCGTGAAGTGAATTTAAAATAAATATTATGTAAAAAAAAATCTCGTGAAGTGAATTTAAAATAAATATTATGTATAAAAAAAATCTCGTGAAAGAAATTTAAATAGGCGAATAAGAATTTTTAATAAAACTTTTAAAAAATTAACCAGCAAGAAACGTGGAAAGTGGTCAAGGACACAAAAGTGATCAAGGAAACGAAAACTGCGCTTTCGAAAACAATACGCATAATAATATGGGTAAAAAAATACAACAGCCATGCGTTCGGAAACCCTGCTACCTAAACTTTTCCATTGAGACTCTAATTTCTATACACAAATGATCCATTCCCCCCAACGATTAATGACCATGACCGTTCCCACTCGCCTTGAAACGAGTGTTTTGTGCTCCCCGCTAAAACAACGGTCTGCCAGAAGAGCGGAGAGGCGCGTGTCGGGTAATACCGTTGCTGGCCCGGGGCGATTCGCCGTGACTGGATAAAAAAAAAAACGCATGTAGTGTGCTGCTGCGGAGTGCATGCTACGGTTGCTTCCGCCGCCTCTGGCTGTATCACCTTACGCGAGGCCCCGACCTCTGACCCGCTTTTTCTATTAATACTCTTACTTTTAAGACCACTAACACCGATTCTTTTAATACGGTGGAACGTTTCCATTCTCCTACTACCACAACACGTTCCTCATTTGCAGAACTTTTAAGATTTATTGTCTCCACTAAGGTTGCTGCTGAGAAAATGCTGCGAAGGTGATGAATGGCTTACTTCCGTGTGATGAGGATATTAGAGACATAAGGGAGATGGATATCCGTAAATATTTAATTGAGAAATCTGGAGGTTTGATTATTTCCCAATGCACTCAATATACAAATGAGAACGATAAATTCATATGCTGGAAAGTCTTGTCGATGGGCTCGAAGAGGAGGAAGAGAGACTCCGTGATATCTCACTCGAAGAGTTCGCTTCAAATTATAACTGATTAGCTATAGAAGGCCTCCTGTAGTGCACACTGAATAACACTGAATCTACTATATATATATATATATATATTTGTCGTTACTATATATCTAACAACAGATTATTCGTCGAAAACCTTTCCTCTTTTGTTTTTGTCTGTATAATTTTTTAATGTAGTGCAAGCCTAATTGTTCATATTTTAAGATATGCTAAGAAAATAAAAAAAAACTTTATTTATCTACACACTGAATCAGGCACTCACACAGAATATTGTCTATGGGGAGGCAAAAGAAAATAAAGCATAATCTTTTATGAAAGCTCCATGGGCCATACTAAACTGTAGGTAATAGAAAAGGTATATGAAGTCAAAATTCTAATAATAATTATTTTATTAATAATTTTTACATTGCTCTCATTTAGTTCAAATGCATAAAAAAAAGAGAACATTGAAACTAATAAAATATTGCATAAAAAATAAAATTATAATTTAAAAAAAAATACATACACACCTTTTCTATTTATTTCTTAAAGCCGAACCAATTATGAAAGCTCTCTAGGTTATACTAAACTATAGGTATAAGAAAAGGTATCGGAAGTCAAAATTCTAATATTAATTATTTTATTAATAATTTTTACTTTGCACTCATTTGGTTCAAACACATAAAAAAAAAAAAAAAAAAGAGAACATTAAAACTAAGAACTACTGCACAAAATATAAAACAATAATTTCTTTAAAAAATTACATAAACAAGTTATAAATTAAAATTCAATTTTCTTTTGTTTTTCGCCAGCTCTTCGATTACGTAATTTATGTCAACTTAACTATTTCGTTGTATATTTAATAAAACTAAATGAGGAAAAACGCCGATTTAATCAACAGATCCAGGCCGATAAAGAAATTGAAACTGATAAAAAAAAATACTGATTCACTTGAGCACTTTTTGTGCACTAAATTGAACTATGTCAACTCAAATCATTACATCTGAAATTATTAAGAATTTTTAAAACTAACTTTTAATTTAAAACTCTAATAAAGTTACTAACTTTTATAAAATTAAAATAAAGCTTTAGTCATTTACAAAATTTTTTGGAACTGAACTAAACCTTTTTTTCTTAAAATTAAATCAATAGATTTTTACTCATCTCAGAAAATAAAAACAGCGCAATTATATTTTATCAATTGAAAAAAAAAAAAAAAAAAAACTGCAGTAGTTAAAAGAGATAGAAGTGAAATTGAAATTAAATAGACTTGTTATTGGTTGTAAAAACACTATTACGTTATTAAAAAAAAAAATGATCTGCTAGGCTGATATACAGGTTAACAACAAAATTTAGAATTTAATGTAAGAACAAAATGCATAACAGCAAGCTCAAAATAAAAAAATAAACAAATAATATTGAAAAAAAAAAAATTAAAGTCAATTCTTTCTTTTTTTTTTTTTTTCTCACTATATTAAGGAAGTCCTTTATAAATAATTTTCATTCATTTTTTTAAGTTTATCGGGCGCCCTCTATTGGTAGATACATGCAACTTAAATCTAAAAAAAAAACTAAAATTAATTAATTAAATTTAATTAATGAATTAATATTTGAAAAAAACTGTAATAACATCAAGTGTCTTCCACTACAAGTTAAAAAAAAAAAAAAAAATGCATTTGAACCTGAGTGGAAGAATAAAAAGTGTTTTATTAACGATTGAAAATGTGAACAAGATATATATAGGGAGAGCGTGAGCTAATAGAAGGAATTTAATAAAAAACTATAGAATTCCAAATGATTTTCTTTTCTTTCACTTTGAAATATTCTCTTTGCGTTCACCAAATGATCTTTTAGAACAATTTCACATTATTTAATTATATAATTATTATCTCGTAAAAGAAAATTAAATAAATATTATGTATAAAAAAGTATGTGCAAGAAATTTAAATAAATATCATGTATAAAAAAAGGATCGTGAAAGAAAGTTAAATAAACCAATAAAATTAGCTCGTGAATGAAATTTAAAAAGAAAAATAACTAATAAGAAACGTTGAAAGGGGGGTCAAGGACAAAAAATTGATCAAGGAAATAAAAAACTTCGCTCTCGAAAACAATACCCATAATTTTATACTATCTTTTATTTAAAAAAATAAAAGATAGTTTTTTTTTTCAATTTTGTAACTTTTTAAAATACTTTAATAAAGAAGAAAATAATATGCCAAGAAAATAAAATTTATACGCCTTTAATATGCTGAAATAATGAAAATAATATATCTTTCGTTTTTAATATTTTATTAATATTTAAAAAAAATTTTTTTTTTTAACTTTTGTTAGGGTTTTTTCTTACAAAAAAAAAAAAAAAAAAAAAAAAAAAAAGGAAAAAAAGTAAGCTTTCAGAATATTGCAGACGACTGTAATTTAAACAAATTAAAATTAAGTGTTCAGAAAAATTTTTCAGAATAAAAGTATAGGATAGAACAAATATCTGTTGAAATAAACACAAAAATTGTTTTGATTAAAGAATTCGATTATTATTTATGATTTTGTATATGAGCAAAAGCTTACGAAGTCTGAAATAAATGAGTTCTATTTTAAAATTGCTTATACAATAAGATACCGAATCTTTTATTAATTTTTACGTAACCTTATACCTAATCTTTGTGATTCACTATTTGTTGTTTCTGGTCTAATTATTTTTGAAAAGATTTTTTTCTTGAATTACTCAATGGAGTTTTACTTAATCATAGAAAATCTGTAACTTAAGGGAAAAAAAAAAAGTAAAAAGGAAAATGATACTTTTCTTTAGTTATTGTAACTATAATTATGCTTATGTATTAAAATCATAAAACCATTTAATTAAATAAAAATAAAATTCATACAGTATGAACTATAGATATAGTACATATAATTTCTAAAAAATAAAATTGAAAAAAAAAAAAATTGTTTCAGTGTTTTGGATTTTGTTAAAATATTTTTCGAATTTGATTTGCTTTATAAATCTTCCAGACTAAATAATTCTTGCCTAAATTCAAAAAGCAACCCTAATTAAACGAGGTTTTATTTTATTTAAAAATAATAATTCTTCAGAATAAGAGTATATGATAGAACAAATATTTGTTGAAACAAACAAACACAAAATTTGTTTTGATTAAAGAATTCGATTATTACTTATGATTTTGGACGTAGAAAAATCCTTCAACGATTTTCTTTAGTCATTTTATTTTAATAATTTTTATAAATAGGCTTTATACTTCATTTATTTATACATTGAATGCATTTTGTTCAACCTTTAAAACTTCGATCAACATTTGGTGATACGACAAAATAATAAGGTTTTACTAATGTAGCTCATTTTCTCAACGTTTTGAGAAAAAAAAAAATAAGCAATTAATTGTTGTTTGAAGTTTGTTTGAGAAAAAGGATTATTGGTAATTTAACCAAGCAACATATATATATTGTTATCCGAAAACTTTCTGATTTAATTATACTAGCAAACATTTCATTGACAAATACTTATGAATTTCATTAAAGGAAAAATGAAGAATATTCGGTGTTTCTATTTAATTTTAGTACGATCATATTCATCATTATCATCGGCGCAACAGACCCATGGTGGGCCAAGGCCGTCTGGCTACTGTCAGATTTCTAGACAAGAGATGTCTTCCTTTTGATAGGGTAGGGTTGTCAGCTTTACTCCCAACGATCTACAGTCATATTAGGCAGGGACCTAAGATTTAAAGTGGATTCCAAACCACTAGAAACATCCATGGCACAGCCGGGACTCGAACCCGAAACCCGTGGCATTGAGCGCCTGTCACTCGGTCATCAGAGATGATATCATAAAAATTTATATTTATAGAGAACAAACATTCAAATTTAAAAATTTGAATTCAGAAATCAATATTATATTAAAATTAATCTGAATACTAACATTAATCCTAGTTTACCCAAAATAATCATACTTATCAATATCAAGAAAACAAAATTAAATACTCTAAGTTTGTAATCTATTTAAGATTTATTTTATTTTCTCAGATATGTATATTATATATTTATATATATACTGTATATTAGATGAATGCTTAATCTAAAAAGAGATTTACTTACATTTTATTGCAGTAAACCTTCATATATCACGAATTCGAATATTTTATGAACTTTTTCTACAAATAATAATAATAATAATAATTATAATTATAGGACAACTTTTTTTTTAATATTTTCATAAATGGAATTAGTCTGAAGTTGTTACTTTTTAATTTCTTTTTCTTTTTAAATTTTTTTTAGGATTGTATTCCATATTTTCAAATCTTACATTTTAATTAAAAATTTTCATTTTTAAAAATTTGATAAACAGTATAAAAACTAGATGAAGTCGTTGGTAATATCGCCTTTTTTGTCTTCCGATATACATAATGTAATAAATAGGAGGTTACTGTATAAATATTTTGCTACTAAATTTTTGATTCCTAAGCTTTTTAATCGGTTATTATCGTTCAGATAATGTTCAACTGTTAAAAACAATAAAAAAGCGCTTAAATTAACCTTTCTTTTATTGAAATAATTCGAGAAAGAAAAAGATTGGGAAATGTGTGTTTTTATGGAGTCCCCGTGTAAACAACCTGACTGGTGCCTGACCACTATCACCTCCCTAATCATTAAGCTTATGGAAATGTCTTCAGTTCCCTCGTCAAAGATGAACTGCGGAGGGCCACTTGAGTGAAAACTAAATTACAGACTCGCTTGCGGTTGTGGTTAACCATGGTCTTTTATTTAAAGCACCGCACTTTTCACTTAACGCCTCTCTACTCTGTGGGAGGCCCGTTTCCTAGACCTCACATTATGCGAAGAATCAAAATTGAGACACAATTTTCGTGACGATTTGATGAATTCATTTTGATTTGGTATTTGGATTGCTTGTGGATTGCCGATTTTGCACATTATTTATTTTAATAAAACAAAACATTTATAAATTTCTAATATTATTATGCCATTTCTGTGAAATTTGTAAAATTAAGTAGGAGATATAACGAGATTTTGCGAATAATAATGGTATAATTGCTCGTGTAGAATAAATGTAAAAGTTTTTATTTGCTTAAAAGGAATTTTTTTAACGTATGTAGATTTCTCTAATTCATATACGTTAAAAAAATAACATACAAAATAGTAATTACTTGATTATAACGAAATTTCGTATGCAACAAGTACTTTTCATTCTAACATACAATGATTACATTTTGGTAGCCCAAAGAACAGCTGAAACAATGTAACACTTGGATGATGTCTAAAAGTTTGGTTTGTCGCTCTATGGTCATTTTTTTCACACTTTGGACTAATTAGGCCAAAGCTATAATTTAATGTGGATTCCGAACCCCTCACAAACATCCATGCCACCGCTAGAATTCGAACCTGAAGCCTTTGGTAGCAAAGGCCAAAGAGCTAGCCACTTGGCCATCAGATCACGATGTGTGAAGAAGAGAAATTCAAGTTCTAAGGCATAATTATACTCGAATTTGATTCCGTCTATTCACTTTAATTATACCAATGTCTTGCATATAGGTTCGAGAACAGTATGAGCATATAGCACTATTTGACTTTTTACAAGAGACATTTCATTCGACAATGTTGGCAGGAAAGTTGAAACCATGACAGAAAGCAACATCAAGAATGCAGTGGTCAACGCAGAGTTGACAGTGAGTACAGAGCGATTGTCAAAACTCGTTATGCTGTCTTTCCTTTCACAGCAGTCCTTGCTTGCATTTCAATAAGATATTGCCCAATCGACTATCGCTATCATTTCTGCTGATTGTTTTAATGTTTTTCAAATACTTCCTTGGCTCAACAACATCATGTGTCTCTAGATTATACATCTCTTGAACAATTTAAATATTCTCCTTGAATTCAATTTTTTCAAATTCAATTCAAAGAGCAATTCATTCTACAATGTTGGCAGGGGTCGATTACAGTAGGATCATATACCACTATCTGATATTTAAGAAAGGACAATTCCTTCGACTATGTTGGCAGGAAAGGTGAAACCATGGCAGAAAGCAACATCAAGAATGAAGAGGGGAACTTAGAGAGTTGACAGTGAATACAGAGCGATAGTCAAACAGGCTCTCCCTCTTTCCTTTCTCAGCAGTCCTTGCTTACATTTCGACAAGATATTGTCCGATGGTGCATCGCTATCATTTCTGCTGATTGTTTTCAAGCTTTTCAAATACTTCAGTGGCTCAACAAGATCATGTATTTCTCGATCATAACATTCAATTTCTCCGAAATTTTAATCACATCTTTTTCAATACATGTATACTCTACATCTACTGATAATCGTTCCAATTGGATAACTCTTTCTTAATGCATCGTTGCAATTTTCTTTGTCCTACCTTTGTGGGTAATTTTTTTTTTCTTTTTATCTCTGATCTATATATCTACGATTAAAAAAAAAAATTTTAATCACTATTTTTTTTTTTTTTTAAATTGAGCAGAATAATCATGATATTTTTTTAGAAAAATTAAAAATACGAGTTTACTGATTTATAAACTAAACAACTTAGCGAATGATTAGGGACCTGATGGCTAATTGGAACGCTTTGGCCTTTGCTACCACAGCCTTCAGGTTCGATTCCTGGTGGTAGCGTGAATGTTTGTTAGTGGTTCGGAATCCACATTAAACTGTAGGTCCAGATCTAACTAGCCGAAAATGTGCAAGAAATACCGGTAGAGCGACAAAACCAAAGTAACGAGTGATTAATTGGGGCTTGATGGCAGAATGTGTGGAGCTCTGTGTCACATCTTTCGGGTTCGAGTCCCGGCTGTGCCATGGATGTTTGTAGTGGTTCGGAATCCGTAGGACAGGGACAGGAACACAGGATTACAGGGAATAGTAGATCCCTGTCTAATATGAATGTAGAGTGTTGGTCGTATTTCTGACAACCCTACCTCTTAAAAAAAAAAGGAAAAAAAAAATATCTGTCTCGAAATCTGCCAGTAGGCAGACGGCCTTGACCCCCATAGGGTTGTTGCGCCAATGAAGAATAATAATTAATTATTTGAATGTAGCTAAATATGTAACTAAGAAAATTGTCATTACCTACAAAGTTATAATTTAAAAAAAAAAAGAACATTATTTTAAGTATTATTTTTATTACGGAAGAAAACAGTAGCACAAAATACTCAGAACTATCATTCTTTATTAAGAGCATTTAATTTATTTATAAAATATGATCGAATAAGCATTTTATTTTTCTGTCGATAACCAAAATTTTTTATATTTGTTATTTATGGGAAAGTATACAAAGAGAGAACCTTGCCGAAGTACTCTATAACGATACAAAATTCTGCGATTTTTCTCACGAATACGATTATAATTACCAGGTGCTAAAAATATATATATTCCGACAATCCTCTTCTAGAATGATGACTTAATTTAAAACAATCCCGAAGAAGATAAACAAAACTTCCTCTCGTCTGTTCTTCCTTTTCCTGAGGATTTTTTTTCTTTTGACATGAGAAATAAGAGTTGTTATTCGTCGAATAGAGAGGTCATTGTTTCTCGATTCGGGTGGCTTCACGGGGGTTCTGCAGTTGAGGAAATACGGTTGCAGCGCTCACAAGAGAGGGGGTCAGCCTAAACAGGAGGACCCCTCGTTTAAAAGTAGTTTATCATCTTTCCCCCGAAACGCACTCTTCGCACTTAGAGAGGCTTCCAAAATACTCATTATCATAATTAAAATGTTAGTATTCCAACGGACAAATGATCCGTGTAATAAGCAATGCAAACGAGATTTGTTTTCTTTAGTGTGTGCTTGTTGACATAATTGAGTTGCAGACACTGAAAAAGGAAATAATTCTTGTCAAGAAGTCTAATTCAAAAAGAAAAAAAAAAAATATTTTTCTTGTTCATTTGTCTGTATTTGTATAAACTTTCTGAAAATGTTTACTAAATTATTTTAATAAATATTTTTATGGCGTGTACTTACATGCGTAAATTACTATAATTAAACGCTCTGTACTGATAATGAATGTTGTATATTAATTTATTAACTTCTAAAGTGATAAAAATTAATTTTTATTTTATATAAATGACTTATTTTTAAATATTTAAAATAAAAATTAGTATTTTTCATTGAATGTCATCTAAACAGGAAAACCTAATTGATTGGTACGCTAAATATATTGCGTTTGCCAAATGACTCCTTAATTTCACAATGATTCCTGAGAAATTTAGTAGAAAATTCAAAAGTTTTAATGTGATTTTATGATGCTATGATAAAAGTTATTAAATAATTAATTTTTAATTAAAAACTATTCTTCTATATTAAAAGCATCAAAGGCGAGCTTTGATTAATTTTGACATTCATCGTAGAGAATATAAATAAGATTTTTAGTTACTGATGTTTTGGCAAAATAAGATTAATTAAACATTAAAAATAAATGTTATTTCTTTCCTCTTGATATTGAATTTAGAGATGTCACTCATAGAGTTGAAAGAATTAATTATTTGTTTTTACTTTCAGTGAAACTGTTCATCTAATAACTTTGCAGTTGAAAAGAAAATACTAATTAATATAAAATTTATAAGTAAATTTTCAAGCATAACTCTTTTTATAGTTTGTAGTATCCAAACAGATTTTTATGTAGCAAATGAAAAGGTGAAAGGAATTCATAATGCACCACACCATGGTAATCGAAGAAAACAGTCAATAGGACCTAGATATTTGAGCGACTTTGGCGTTATCTTTTCGGTCTTGCTTTACCTTTTTCACGATATTCGCTCGATTGATCGGTTGTTTCGGGGTCATAAGCATAAATAAATCCAAGTCTCATCTCCAGTTATGAGGCATTTCAACTTGTCCTAACTGTCAGAAAGCATTGTTTCGGACACTTCAACGCGATGTTTTTCCAAAAATTCAGTGTTTTCGGTAACAATCGAAATTTTACGCGTTTGAGGCCAAAAACATCTTTTAAAATGGAATTGACCGATCCTTTTGAAATTCCAACATCATCAGCAATGTCTGTAATTGTAAATAGATGGTTTACAAGTACCAAACCTTTAATTTTTTCGACATGAGCTTCGTCGGTTGAGGTTGATGGTCTACCAGAGGGCTCCTCGTCTTCAAAAGCGTTCTCTGCTTTCTTTGAACTGTTTATACCACTTGAAAACATTTCTTTCCGATATAGGAATTCTCACCGAATGCCTTCTGCAACATTCTATACGTTTCCGCACACGAATATTCATTCCGCAAACAAAATTTAAAGCAAGTTCTTTGCTCAATTAATTCAGACATTTCAAAAATCGCCGAAATTCCTTTTACAGTCTCACAAAGCCGAGCGTAACTCAAACACTATTGAATATTGTGACGTGAAATTTCCCACAGATGTCAAGGACAGTGCCAACAACCTAAAAAAAGAAAAGTAAAACCTATTTTCAATTTAAATTTCCCTTAGGCCCGGGAAATTTAAATTGAAAATTGGTTTTACTTTTTAAGGCACAGTAGTTTAGTAAATCCCTTTAATTAAAATCCTTTTGAACTGAAAAACTTTTCATTTAGATTTATAAGCTTCATTGGCTTATGGTAAACCTCAATAAATTGCAGTAAATGTATTATCAGCTGCTAACTTGAAGTTTTACGAACATTCTTGCTGTTTCTCAAGCATTTACATTGAAACAAGGAAACATTTAATCTTATTTATTTAATTACGGATGGAAGAAACTGAATTGTATAAGGGATTTTCTTTTCTTTCCTTTTTCCTTCTCACATCAAGCAGTAAAAGTAGCAATTATCGTTTTCAACAATTAAATTTTATATTTTCTCATTTTATGTATTGAATTTCTATCATGCCGGAAATGATCAGAATAGCATTATCTTAAGTTATACAAATGGAGATAATCAATATTAAACGACAATTGTACATAAAGATTGTTAAAGATCAGAAAATTTTAATTAAACTCTACATGGATATTACGACTAGCGCTCGGGCGCTCGATGCCACAGACAGCGGGTTCCTCTCCCGACAGTGCCATGGATGTTTGTAGTAGTTCGGAATCCACTTTAACCCGTAGGACCTTGCCTAATTTGAGTGTAGAGTGTTGGCTGTAGAACTGACAACTCTATCAAAAGAAAAACAAAATAGACAAAGAAAACATCTCTTGTCTGAAATCTGCCTGCAGGCAGATGGCCTTGACCCACCATGGGGCTGTTGCGCCAATGATGATGATGATGATGACATGGATATTGCATTGTATTATCCATATTCAATGAAAATATAACTTTTTCAGAATTCAAATATAATTTTTTAAATATTTTTACCAAAAATAGATTTTAATACATGAATATATTAATGCTCCAAGTTCTATTAAGGAAATGCATCTAAATTCGATTATTACTTGACTATTGCTGCAGAATAATATACACATTCTCCTTCTCTTTCCATTCTCTCATTATTATGGATTCTCTCAATGGATTCTAAATACACAAAATGCTACACATATATATATTTTTTAAATTGCCACAATAACATCTTTCTTTATACCTAGCATTTTAAAATTGTTATGAATCGATTTCTTTTTAAAGCTATATCGAATTTCCATTTCTGTCTTCTTTTTTTTAAATACGCGTTCACTCAACTGTGACACCCTGCGTTTAATATTTGACATACATTATGTTTTTTTTTTTTTTTAAATGACCCAACAACTTATCTCCCGATAAGTTGAGAGGGGGAGTTATTCATTTACTAGAGTCGTAAAAATTTCAACATCATATTGGCAATCTCAATCCATTGAAAATAGAGAAAAGAGAGAGATAGATAGAAAGGGGGCAAGAGGGGTGGATCGAAGATCTTACAAATCGTTCTAATATTCTACGTAATCGAAGCGTGTAATTCGATGATCTGGGAAAAAAGATGAAAACTATCATCCCTCAACCCACTTTTTGAAAAACATTTTCTTCAATCGACACTGGGTTGTTTAGGTGACGCATTATTCCATGTTAAAGATCTCATTTTCCGGGGGTAGGGAGGGAGGGATCCTGCACATTGTTACCTCCCCTGGTGGCCTTGTCCACAGTGGCACGTCCACGATGTTTTTTCCTCTCGCGTTTCTGCTTATCGCTGGTATCTCACAAGAGGAGCCTTCTTGGTGACAGGGACGGGGAAGACCCTGCCATTGTCGCAACGAACACCCGGTGTGGATGGTGAGGAGCGCCCTATGGTCGCATCCTTTTGTCGGGGAGCGAGAATCGGGTGTCCACCTGGGCGGTCATGCGTGAGATTGCCGGAGAGGGCCACCGATGGGGAAGTGCCACCGATCGCGTTCGATTGCTCCGCTCGGTTTAGGGTGGTCATGCGCATCCCCGTAATGGTTTTTTTCTCGCTGAATTATTTAAGAGACCGAGAAAGTGCATTAACTGTTGCAATTATGGCAGACAATCCGAAAAAAGGGGTACTCTTCCTTACTGTTTAACGAGAAATCGATTTTTGTTTGATGTGCGGTGGAGGTAAAGGATGTAGCAATTGCTGGAAATCGTGTATCAATTCTTGCAAATGTTTGAGAAACAGTATAATTCGAGAAGTAATAAATTAAAATTTAACATGCTTCTAGGTATTGTCGGCAATGGGAAAAATCCAACTTTTGGAGAATTCCATTTCTTTCTCTCTTTTAAATCTCTTCGCTTAGGATCTGACTTAAATATGAAAATTAAAATTCGCTTTTATAAGAAGTCTGTATAGGATAACTATTTTTTAATATCAGCTAAATATTTCTGATAATTTTATTAAGATGATACTGTTAACTAGCTTTTAATGAAATGTATGCATTTTTATGAAAATATAGTTTTTGTATTTAATTTTTTAAAAACTTTCATGAATTATTATGAGACGAAAATAACAAGAACATCATGAAAAGTTAAAATTAAAGTGTTCGTTAAGTAAAGTGTAAATAATTTAAGTGCAAAATCAAAGTGTAAATCCCTTAAGTGTTTCGATTTATCGTATATGAATGTATTTCATTAATTATTATTTTTTTTTCAAGAAAAAACTTGAATATATCTTTTCTTTCTTTTTCTGAAAATTATATTTTTCTCTCTGATATTCCATTTAATAATAAATTTTTAACGACAATATACTGTGATAATCGTAAAGGTTGAAATTTAACTTATTATCTAATTTTATAATATAAATTAAAAAATAAGTGTTATTTGTTCAGCAACATTTATTGATTGCAACACATAATGTAATATACTCCTGTCCAAAATGCCTTGCTCTAGCATTTAATAGACATCTTGTGTTTCTGTCGTTAAATTCGGAGAATGAATGGCAATAATTAATAATCAATATAATAAAACAATAATCAATATAAATAAAACCAATAACAATAATCAATATAAATAAAACTAATAACAATAATCAATATAAATAAAACTAATAACAATAATCAATATAAATAAAACCAATAACAATAACCAATGTAAATAAAACTAATAACAATAATCAATATAAATAAAACCGAGGCAGTGTATTTCACTGAAAACATAAATTAAAAAAAATATATATATATAATGTATATCTTCAAAAACTTTTAAACTGGAATTCACATAGAAAATATCTTGGACTTTATTTGGTTCAATAGCATCTCACAGAGTAAGAATATTTCATATAAATAAAAGAACAATTTAAGCAAACCTACGAAAACTAGACTAGACTAGATAGACTTCAGACTATCCTAATTTATGCAGCTGTACGATTATATGCAGCTATTAGTCGCATAAAAACGATTGATGCTCAACGAAATATTATTGCTTGCACATTCAATAGATAGTTTATGAGAAATTCCGGAATTTATAATATAGTCCATCATTTTTCAGCTTGAAATTCATGAAAAAAATTTAATAGACTTCTTAAACATCTTCATCATAGCTACCCATCCAGACCAATGAACTGACTAATGAGACAAAACGACCACGAAAAATCCTTCTGTCAAAACCGAAAGTTTTTGTATATCATCCCCTCTGTCTCAAATTTAATTCTTTATTTTTTTTTTCTTAATCCTTTAAAACTTTTTTTGTTTTTTAATTATTCTAGGCATACTATAATTTTTAAACGCTTAATTTTTAGCTCTTAGCGGGAATTAAGGCCCATTCGAAACAGGGAGATCCATTAAAAATTTGCATTTTCTAAATCACATGTTTTCATTGTAGGAAAATATTTTCATTTCAATTCATATATTTTCATATTCATTCATTTTACGAGCCCCATAAACTTCATATACAGACAGCATCCTATTCATATGTGGCAATGATTATAGATAATTATTTAAGTTTTAATTAAAACTAATAATTAACTGTTCATATACAAATGTTATATGATTTGGCAACATGCTAGAATGTCGCTTTTTCTTATTACATTTTGTTCATGTCATGAATCTCAAACCCGAGTGATTTTCTTGCTAACCCATCATAATATGTTTTCAAGTTAGGCGTCTTCAGATATGAAAGCCCGGCAATTTATCATTAAAATTTAGAGTCAGGTTTATTGAGAAAAAAAAAGGATTTAACATTTTAACTTCATTCAGATTAATTGCTATTTGAATTGACTTGCTGAATGAAAGTGATTTTAATTCACATTATTTTTTTACACAGAAAAACCCTTAATTTATTTAAATAAAATTACATATTTGGAAATATAATGGAAAATGATAACAATAACAAGTACTATAAATTTTTTTTTTTTTAAAAAGTCAATTCCTACTTTTTTTCACTATATTGCAGAAAGTCCTTTATAAATAATTTTCATTCATTTTTTAAAAATTTATCTGGCGCCATCTATTGCTAGATATATGCAAATTAAATCTAAAAAAAACTAAAATCAATTAATTAAATTTAACTACTGAATTAATATTTGAAAAACTGTATTAACATCAAGTGTCATCCACTACAAGTTAAAAAAATGTATTTCAACTTGAGTGGATGAATACAAAGTATTTTATTAACGATTGAAAATTTAAACAAGATATATATAGGGAGAGCGTGAGTTAATAGAAGGAATTGAAATGAAATATCAATTTGAATTAAAAATAAGAAGTATTAAATAAAGCTATTATTAGTCTCCATTCAAAATCGAGAAAGATTTTTAAAACAAATATGCACATCGTCATAACAAAATATATAATATTAATTATGTATTTGGAATTAAGATTAGGAATTGTTAATGAACGAAATTTACATGTCAGTATATTAAGAAATTAAAAACTTCTATATTATATTTTTTACTTTTTGCTAGATAAATAATAGAATTATCAGCATAGTATCAAAATTATTGAAAAATGAAATGGGGTATATAGAAAGATAAAGAAAATCTTCAATTGCTGTTAGGGGAAAAAACTCCTGAAAAATTATATTGACGAAAAAAGATAAATTAATTTAACCTGGAAAATGTATATAAATAATGTATATATATATATAACGTATATTTGTCAGTTATTTTTTCTGGAGCAATCATTTTATAAATTAATTTTGATTTTGTGAAAGTAAAAGGTTTAAAAAATATTATAACCATACAAATTATTCAAGATCGTTCTTTATTCATGCTTGCTTTGCTGAAGTTTTTCTTTTGAAATGTATGTTTCTATTAACTCTAAGTACTTTTACACACAAAATGGAAAAAAATTAACATTCTTTTAAGATATATATTTAACTTCTGACGAGTTGATGCATGAATTTATTGATATTGTAAAAATCAAGAACTGATAAAAAGTAACATCCTTTCTACAGAAAATTTTTATGTTTTAAAACTCTTAATTCACTAATTTTGAAACTTTACTTTAGTATTTTCCCAATATTAATTTAAATATTTTTATTTTCTCTTCAAAATGTTATGATTTCTTATTTACGAACTAGCCAAAAAATTTAATTAGTAAGCAATGATAACTTTGCGTTTAGAATTAGCTTGATTTCATAAACATTAAAATCTGGTTTCAAGGTCTGATACTTTTGTTCCATTAAAAAAAAATAAAATAAAAAAAAATAAATAAAAACACTTTAAAAAAAATGTGTTTATTTTAATTGTGGCCTTAGAAAAATCAGGTAAAATCGTTGTGTTGAGAACCATTGAAAAGTTTTAATTTAAAATAGTTGGAGGAAAAAAATATATCATTTTAGTAGATTAACAGTAATTTATTTTATGCATATGCTAATTTGTATTGATATCATTCATGTGTTATTAAAAGTCTTTTTATAAAAATCATTTAAATGTAATTACAAGACTATTTCATGCTAAATATTTCCTCAATTTATTCATCATTTTTTTCAGCCTAAACTGAATGAAATAATTAAAGTAAGCAATAAAACTATTCAGCTTTTTATAATTTATGCTCTAAAGAAATATCTATATAATAAATTACAAATTTTTTCTGTTGCTTTTATGGTTAAAAATCAAGAGACATATACTTTTTCCAATAGTTCTTTTTTTTAAAGCTAGATTATGGTATGCGTTGTACATACTTTCACTGAGTGATTTGTAATGCACAGATTTGATTGATTGCGCTGAATCATGTCTGTACCTCTTTTGGGAGACATGGTCTATCTCAAACATGAATAAATTTCAGATAGCAAAAGAGATAAAAATCATCTGTTGATTTATCGGTGAAGATCAAAAAGCAGGATCATTGTTCTGATTCACAATGGTATTTGTTTTTTTGTATTAATACTGATTTCCAATAGGTAAAATTCATTTTTATGGCTCTGTCTCACCAGCGTGTGTTTGGAAGATGTCTCCATAAATCCTTCTTTATTTGATTATTCTTAAATGATCTCCCTCCCCTTCCTTTTTTTTTTAATATACATTTATCGGCATGATTTACTAAGAAAATGCTTGATTACTGAGATTACTTGCTTGGTTTGGTTTGTCGCTCTACAGTCTTTTTCTTTTTTTTTTTTTCAGACTTTAGGTTAATTAGACCAATACATATAGTTTAACGTGGATTCCGAACCACTATTATTTTTTTGTATTAATAATGATTTCTATATGTAAAATTCATTTTTAGCTTAAAATAACTAACGAACATTCGTGCCACCGCCAAACTTTGAACCTGAAGTCTGTGGTACCAAAGGCCATCAGGCCGCAAGGAAATTTTATATTTAGCGATTGGAACATTTAGTGTTTGCTCTTATCACACGTGAAAAAAAAAATACAGTTATTTAATAAGAGATTTAAAAAAAAGGGTTTGTTTTGAGAAATTTCCCGTTGAAAATGAATCGTCAAATGGAAAAGAAAAATTAAGCAAAGATATAAAAATAGACATCATAAAAGCAACGATGTGGCTTATAAATATCCGACACACGTCACAGGCTTCAGGTTCGAATCATATCAGTAGCATGGGTGTTTGTTAGTGGATCGGAATCATCATTAAATTGTAGGTCCCGATCTGATTAGCCCAAAGTGTGCACAAAAATTACCGTAGAGTGACAAAAACCAAACCAAATCTTAGGAAAAGAAATTTTCATTTTCTTTTTCCTGCAAAAAAATAATTGACTCATTCAGCTTTTTAAATTATGAAACTTTTATAAATTCTTGTTATGATTTGTAGAAGCTGTCGACAAATCTACTTGAAAAACTATCTCTTCCACGAGATAACTTTTACAATAAAAGTCTTTTCAACTTTTACAATAAAAGTAAGTATGAAATTGATTCACAAAAAAGAATTAATTAAAGCAGTTATAGTATTTTGAATATTATTTACTTTTTCTTTAGTGTGAAAGAGTGTTATTATAATATTAATACATAAATACATTGCAAACAGACAAAGCATTTAAAAGTAGAATTATTTAGCGGTCTGATGACCAATTGGCAAATTCTTTGGTCTTCGGTACCACAGACTTCACTGTTTCCATCCTGGCAGTGTCATAAATGTTTGTGAGTGGTTCGGAATCCCCATTAAACTGTAAGTCCCGGTCTAATTAACCTAAAGTGTGCGAAAAATGACCGTGAAACGACAAAAATTAAGCAACTTATTTTGGCAAGATGTTTCCATGAAACCTACTTTAATCCTACATTATTTAAACTCCCAAGTTTTTAGCAGTCATGTATGCATTTTTTTAACACATAAACTTTCTCATACATTATGAAAAGGTTTTAAATCAGAAAAACATTTAATATTTTTTTTTTATATCCTTTGGAACAATTTTTAAGTTCCCCTGAACCCTTAGTGAACTTATAGCGGAAACTGTCCAAAGAAAAAAAAATCGCCATAAGAGATCAACAGGCGATGGTTTGTATTCGTAATAATAAAAAAAAGTGTTGACATATTGTTTCCATGAAACATGCTTTGGTCTTAAATTATTTTAACTCCCAAGTTTTTATTAGTCATGTATGCATTTTGTTAACACTTAAACTTTGTCATACATCCCGAAACGGTTTAAAATCAGAACCATTTAATATTTTTTATATCCTTTGGGAGAATTTTTAGTTCCCCTGAACTCCTAGTGAATTTTCAGCGGAAACTGTCCAAAGGAAATAAACCATCATAAGAGATCAACAGGCGATGGTTTGTATTCGTAGGGATAAAAAAGAGTTGGCATATTGTTTCCATGAAACCTGCTTTAGTCTTACATTATTTTAACTCCCAAGTTTTTAGCAGTCATGTATGTCTTTTTTCACACCTAAGCTTTCTCATAAGTCGCAAAAAGTTTTTATAAATCAGCAAACCATTAAATATATTTTTATATCCTTTGGAACAACTTTTTAGTTCCCTGAACTCCTAGTGAACTTTCAGCGGAAACTGTCCAAAGAAAGGAAAAAAAAAACCGTCATGAGAGATCAACAGGCGATGGTTTGGGATAAAAAAGCAAAAAAAGAAAGAGTTGGGCATATCGGGATGCGGCGGCGACCAATGGCGAACGCATTCGCAGCGAGCGGCAGTCGGACGGAGGTGTTCACTTTCTCCGCACGTCCCTTGGACGATGGCGTGAGCGGCGTCGTTTATTTATGTATGCGCATCCTGGGCTCCGGTCACGGTCCGGCGAGTCCCGTCAATGGGACAGGATGTCCCGTCTCATTCACCTTTCCCTCATTCGCTTATCTGAAATAGCATTTTTCCATCTACACCCGACAACGGATGAGAGAGGTGTAGGACTCTTTTTTTTTTTTTTTTCTTTTCTTTTTTTTTTTACCCACCTCGGCCACGCAAATATCTTCCCCAGCAGTGGTGCAATATGTCACAGCGGCAACGCACCAAAAGAAAATTGCTGTACCGGTCGGGCGCTTTTTTTTTTTTTTTTTTTTTTCACCACTTGCTGTTCTCAGGCTATAACAGGAAACATTGTATCCACTCATGGGAGGTGCTCGATGCGATAATGAAGATAATGCGATGACCCGTCGAGGATTGGTGTGGAGATGACGAGTTAATAAAGTGAAGGCGTTGCGAAATAAGGTCAACTTAGGCTCTAGGGTTATGAGCGTCCTGATGGCCGAGTGACTATCACTGTGGCGTTCGGTGTCACAGACTTAGGATTCGAGTCCAGGCGGTGCCATGGATTTTTTTACGATTCTTTTAAATTCCATGTAATTTTTATTTATTATCTCATTCAAATTTACATTCAATTTTTTTTTTCTGGCAATACATTTCTTTAATTATTATATATTAGTCGTATTAATTTGGTTTTAAACATGTATGATTAATTTCCTATAAAATAAAATATTGGGGCCTGATGGATGAGTGGTGCTCGGTGCAACAGGTTATAGGTTCGAGTCTCGGCGGTGCCATGGATGTTTGTAGTGGCTCGGACTCCACTTTAAACCGTAAGTCCCGATCTAATATGACTGTAGGGATCACAACCCTACCCGTAAAAGAAAACATTTTCTGCCTCGAAATCTGCTGGTAGGCAGACAGTCTTGGCACAGGGTTGTTGTGCCAATAAAAAGAAGGTTATATGATAATGGAAACATTTCGGCAAAATTTCTTAAGCTATAATTTCAAGAATGAAATGTGAATCTGGGAATACACTTGACAATTTTTACATAATAAATCATTGCATATTTTCTTTTTCATAGAATTTATCATAAAAGAAAATTTATCTTATATCTAACATTAGAGAGAGTAACATTATCACCTAAATTATAGAGTGAATCATTCTTTCCCTATTTCCTCAGCAGTTTTTAAAAGTTTAATTATTTAAAATTCATAAAACGTGTCTGTATTCACGTCGCCAGAAAATTTGCTGCATAATGCTTAGTGGAAAGAATGTCAAACAATCTCATACTTACTTTACGATTTTTTTTTGTTATTTGTTTTTTTTTTTTTTTCAATCTCATGTTTACTTTCAGAATCAATAAAATTCGTAATAAGCGAACCTTAATGTATTTTTACTAACTTGATAAATGAAGAACTTTTGGATTTAACTTTATTTTTCGTTTTTATTTACTTTGGATCAGTTTATCATGGAAAGTAATAACTACTTGGTGAGAAGACTACTTGGTCTTTTTTAAAAATAAATTTGATGGTGTTGATAGAAATTTTTAAAATTTGTGTTGGATCTAAAAATCATTTTTCTGTATTAAAATTTCTTTGAAAAAATAAATAAAATTGAAGAAATTTAGCATATTTATGCTTTTTGGATACCTTGACACACTTTGTTTCAATATTGACACGTGTCGCCGTGAATATGCGGACACATGTCATTATTTTTCTACGATGTTTTCTTTCCACACACACAAATGGCAATGGGAATAAGACAGGAAAATTTTTTTTTCATTTTGAAGTTTTTTTTTTTTATATTCAAATTACGAAAAAAATAGACAGAACATAAAAAATATATACATAAAATTCAGGAAAATTCTAAATTATCTGCTTTCACTTGATTGTGATTAAACATTTTCTGAAATAAAAATTTAACTATTACGCAAACAAATTTATTACTGAATTTCAAGAACTTAGATGCCCCATTTTTTAACTTTTTTTCACCATGTCAAAACTGGTCTGAGAAATGATAGAGGCTTTTAAATTTTTTTTTTTTTTTTCCTCCCTCGCAGTCAAAAACAATGTTTACTTTTTTTATTATTTGCTGCAAGTTAAGTACTTAAGTATGAGTAAGCAAAGCATTGAGTAACTGATTCTGAGTTGTCGCAAGTCTTTGAATCAAGGACAGCATCATATCCGCTTAGGTTATTTGTTTTTCGAAGGAGGCTTATGCTGCATATTTCCACAGGATAAGGTAAAATTCGCAGTCTTTTCGAAGCTTTGCATCTTACGCAATCAAGATTAGCATTTTGCAACGAGCTATTGTAATATCTAGTTTGATAAATATAGTTATTAATTTTAACTCTGATCAATAAGTTCGTAATATTGATTTTATCAATTAAAAAAATAAATTTCGATTTTACACAAAAAAAAAAAAAGAAAAGGAAATACTTGTAATTACAATTATTTTCTTTATAATCCACTTTGCACAGTAAATCACGGTCTAATATGATCGTAGAGGTGGGGGTAGTGTTACTCGTGTCCGTAGCATATCTTCAAGCTACACGTGCCCCCTGGGTAGTGGTAAATGAGTAACATCAGTGAAGCTCTTGCTTATGGCATAAAGATTAACTGTCTTTGTATTGCGAGCTGCATTAAAACAACAATTATTTTCTTTATTACCATACATAGTATTTTAACAGTCTATTTCTTCATTTTTAAAAATACCTTTAGCGTTGAATTAAATAGTATTCCTTCACTTAAAAATAAATTTGCGGTATTTTAAGCCAGTTAAACTTTTGAAAGAAATTCTTCCAAAGAATTTTCTTTTTTTTTAATTTTTAATTATATTTTAAATGGTCCATATAAAAAAACCATTTAAATCTAACAGTTTTACAATGGTATATTTAATATCAAAAGTATTTAAAGTGGCAATCAGTATTATGTATCATCAGATATATTTAATATTAAAAAGCATTTAAAGTTGTAATCAATATTATATATTATCCGATATATTTTAATATCATTCGATATATTTCAGTATCATTCTAATGTCTCTTGCTGTAATTTTTTTATAATCTGCCATTAGAAAAAAAAATTAATATTGCAAAGTATTTAAAGTGGTAATCAGTATTATATATCTTCCGATATATTTTAATATTAAAAAGTAATTAATATTGTAATCAATATTATGTATCATCCGATATATTTTAATATCAAAAAATATTTAAAGTGGCAATGAATATTATATATCATTCGATATATTTTAATATCAAAAAATATTTAAAGGAGTAATCAATTAATGAAAACATGATTGAATTGCTTTTTAAATATTAAATTAAAAATATAAAAAATTATTTTAATATTTAGATTGTTTATACTAATACTGCATTGATACGGGTAGTAAAAATTATAATTTCTTAAAATTAATATTGTTCATTTTAGTGATTTTTTTTTTTTTTTTTTTTTTGTTTTAATGCATGTTTGTTCATTTTAATCGTAACAATTGTATGATATTAATTGTTCATGAAGTGTATTCGAAAATTATAACAATTATTTAATTATAATTTTGATGTATATACATTTACATAATTTAATTAAGAATTAAGATATTGAGAAAAAGTTCTGTGTAATTTTATAACTTTATCTTTTATCAGATTGTTTTTATGATTTAAATAAATTTATTAATCATAAATTTACAAAAAATATCAATTAACAATTTTGAACATTCTTTTTATTTATCACTTAGAATATTAAAGAAAATAATATTTAATGTGGAATTCCATTATTATCTAAAATTAAAATTTCGTTGCATTATTTGCAAGTCTTAAAATAAATCCTTGATAATTCTTGATTTGTATCTGATTTGCTTTAGATTTTTTTTTTTTTAGGTATCTTTAAATTCTTCCGTTTGTTTTTTTCATAAATTTGATAAGAAGTTTTAAATATTTATACGAAAATCAGAATTAAGTAAAGAAAAAGAATGTTATCTTTGACATTAAAATCACAAGACCTTCATGTTTTTTTCTTTACATTTTAATTTTTATCTGCTACCGAATTTGAAGTAGGATAAATCAGTTAGTCATATGCTAATATCAATTCAGATTGCGAGTCATACTTTTGCACAGATAGAACTGATTCGATTAATATTGCAACATGAGCATTTGCGAATCTAGTGGCGAAATTTATTCAGGAAATCGGAATTTTTGTTAAAATAAAAATTTGAAATAACATTGATTTACATTGATAACATTGATATAACTTCATTGTGCTCAGAAATGTTCACGTAATTTTAAAGCACGTTTAAAGCAACATTAATAGTAATACTATTTTTTTTTTTTTTTTTGTTCTAATGCAGATGGAAAATACTTAGACAGTTGTCTTAGATGCCTTAAGGCAAGTGCTGCGCTGGCGTTACTCGTTTAGCACTACCCAGGGGGCGCGTGTAGCTTGAAGATAAGCTACAGACGCGGAGTGGCAATGCCTCCGTAACGCTCTATGATCCTATTAGACCGGGACCTATGGTTTAAAGTAAATTTCGAATCCCCTACAAACATCCATGGCACCTCCGGGACTTAAACCCTATGGTACCGAGTGCCACTATAATAATAATAATAATAATAGTAATAATAATAATAATAATAATAATAATAGTAATAATAATATTGTAATAATAATAATACTAGTGAAAGATTGTACCAATAAAACAGATGGCAAAGTACTAAGGTTCCTTTTTTCGCAAAATATGTTTTGTTAATCATTACATTAACCTAATATGCATTTTGAATAAAGTTTCGTTATAACATAGTTATTAAGTTTATTTTTGATACAAACATAATGATGTCATATGTTTTTTGGTTCAAAAAAACGATTATGTAACTACATCTCAATTTTATTTAAAGGAAAATCAAATACATTGTATAAAAACTGCATTTTGTTTTTTCGTTTTTATTTCTTGGAAAATTCGCTAATCGCGCTAACTAATCGCACTAATGCTGTTTGCATGTGAGGTAATTAAATTTAAATTTAGCAGATTATTTCTTGATCACTTTGTCGTTAAAATTCGATTTCAATATGGAAACGAAACTGTATCCGCCATCGTCCTTGGTAGGACATTTTCGAAGGGGCAAGTCAAGTGTGACGGCAGCCCTTTCGAAACAACTCGGAAATCGACGATTTACTCCGAAATCGGCCCATTTTGTGCCCAAAGAAAATTCGCGACATCGCAATCAGATGTGAGAGGCATTTTTTTTTTTATCTCTGGCGACCGTTTTTGAAACTCTCTTGCCAGTCGGAAGGGAAGGAGATCACGTGACTAGCTTGCCAATCAGAAGGCACCTGGGGGATGGAACATGAAAAATCGTATTCTTATTTATATGGAAAGAGTTCCATTTTATTTTTCAACTTGAGAGATTTATGTACATAACATAATGTATGAACTTTCTACTTTTTATTTTAAAAGAAATGACTAAATTGCTTATTATTTCCATGAAATAATATCTAAAAATGTTGTTTGCGTTATTAATCATATCAGTTTCCATTTGAAATGCATGCCATATAAGTTGAATTTTATTTCCTTTCGAACATGTTTTGATAAACATACTGTTTTCTGATGATTTTCTGGTGATTCAATGAAAATAATTCCCATCTACTCAACATCTTTCAATCAGATATTTCTTTAGATTTTGAGACTGTAAATTTACTAAATAATACGACAAATTTCTAAGTTGAATTCCTAAATATAAAATTTTACATGCTATAATTCTTTTTCAAATGATTTTTTTTTTTTAAAAAACTTCTTTGTTTCGGATTCTTTGTACACTTTTTACATTAGATTTTAAATTTAAATTCTAGTTATTTTTTAAAGTTCAGTTATTAATTATTATTTTTTTTAAATGTTAACTATCTCAATTATTATTTTCAATTATATTTTTGTGAAAATAGGAATTTTTATAAATTGCACTTATTTTATGTAAGACAAATATATTTAATGGCCTGAAAAGGAACATCGAAAAAAAAAAAAAAAAAAAGGATTTGAATTTATGCAAAATTTTTAATAAAATATTTATCATTAATATTTTTTAAAGCTATATACTGAATTCTGATAAAAAAGTATTTTTGCAGAATAAATTAAAATAAAAATGTATTTTTAAAATAAATTAAAATAATAATGTAAAATTTAGACCATTGTTTCTCATAAGTTATCCTACTATTTCCTTTTGAAAAATATTTGTATTTAGTGCAGCGCCCCATGGAAATCTACCTTCTTTAAGTAAACAAACAGTTAGATAATAATAAAAAAAAAAAAAGATATCGTTCCTTTATGTATCTATATATCGACCTAACTAACTCCCTGGTATGACCTCCCATGGTTCGCCAAAGCCGTCAGCCTTCTGGAAAATTTCGAGACAGCAGTTGTTTTCCTTTTACAAGGTAGTCTTGTCAGCCCTATGCCGTGCAGTCATATCAGACTGGGACCTACTGTTTAAAGTGGATTCCGAACCACTATAAATATCCATGACATTTCCGGGACTTGAACCCGAAAGCTGTAACACAGAGCTCCAGTCACTCGACCATCAATTCTTATAAAAATAGAGATGTTCTAAATGAGATACCATTAAGTTTGAAGTTATAAAATTATTTATTAAATTCAGTCATATTAACATTTGGATTACACAAAAAGTGAAGATAACAAATAACAACATGAAAATAAAAATTACGAATAACATTAAAAATGATATGAGAATTATAAATCTCGTACGCTTCAATCAATGAATTAATTCTCAACTCACATCGTTACACCGGGAAAAAGAATATTAATCGAAAAATCATATTTTACTGGTGTAGCAACTCAATAATAGCTTAATAATATATGATAAAATAATAATAATAAAAATAATAATAATAATATATCAATAATAGCTCCGGATGAATCAACCTCCTTTTCCTTGTAATTCTCAACTAATAGCACCCTAGACATAATAACAGTCACTATCATCAATTTGTCATCAGTCACTCAAATTAATGATTTAACTAGTAATCAAAACCCAGTTAAATTCTAGTTTCACCTTGGTTTTCACGATCCTAATTTCAATTATCTAGCCACCTCTGCAATCATTCTGGTTAACAAAACTAAAGAAATTAAAAACTGTCTATCTCAATCTACTCCCTGAACATTTACAATAAGATTAACTAAAATTTCGCCTTCATAAATCATGTAACTTAAAACCAAGAATTCGGAGAAATTTGTCCAAGAGGTAAACCTCGACAGCAATTCCTTTATACCAAATTAAAAACATATATAACATATATTTACAAAACATTCATCAAGGAATTCACCCCAATTCTTCCAATCCTTGGCCCTATCTGTATATACAAAAACATTGACGAGGCTAAAATTTTTATGACACATCTAGAATTGTCTTAAGAAATACATGAACCCTGCAATTGGTTTCATTGAACAGATCAAATAGCGCGTACATGAATATTTAATTATATCAGCCATTCCTAGTCGTAGGCCGTTTTCGGAAAATGGGGCTTTTGGTTTTTCTATGTGGACTGCGATTCTCCATTTAATTAATCATTCTTCAAGGGTATCAAATAAATTTTGAAGAGATCAGATAACCATCACAGAACCACTAACAAGCATTCATGCGATGGCATGAATGCTTGTTAGTGGTTTGGAATCCACATTAAATTGTAGATCTCCGGTCTAATTAGCCCAAAGTGTGCAAAAAATGACCATAAAGCGACAAATCAAACCTCTCCAAACTCAACACCTCTAAATTTTCTGTCTCTTATAAAATTATTAAAAAATCACTTATGAGTCTACACATTAATTTAATAAACTATCTAACTAAAATTTTCGACAAATCAATGCTTTTCAACCAATTTCTCTAACAAATGAAAAACCACAAACATAACAATGATACCCAAACCTGATCATTATAAGAAATTTCCTCAAAGCTATAGACCAATCAGCCTAATTTGTATGGGCGAAATATTTGAAAAATTACTTGAAATCAGAATCTATATTCATTGCCTTAATAGCAATATACTACCACCAGAACAAATAGGCCATTTACAAAATCACTTAATTAATCATTTGCTGGTGGTTAAATCATGGTTAGCATCATGGAAGATTACAATCACAAACTACTAACTGGAAGGCATTTTCCTGGATACCGAGCGTGCTTTTAATCGACTGCTACACACTCATTTTTAAGATCATTCAACTAAACTTCTTAATAAATAGCCTTCTAATTCTTCAAAAACTTTCTAAAGAACAGAAAATTTAAGGTTTGTATATAAGCAAGACAATATTGAAATAGGCTGTCTTCAGGGCAATGTTCTGAGTCCCACTTTATATGCAATATACACTTACGATTTCTTTAGCTCACCTCTGATCAAAACTTGTTTATTTGTGAATGACGCTGCTTTTTTAACACAAGAAGCTAATATGAATTATATCATCTCATCTCTTTAAAATTTATTCGAAGCACTTGAAGAATGGTTAATTAAATGGAGAATCGCAGTCAACATAGAAAAAAAACAAAAGCCCCTATTTCCCGAAAAAGGCCTACAACTGCCAACTACAATGAAGCTATGTTGTTTAACGAGCCTATATGACAGGTAAAAGAGGTGAAATACGTCGAACTAATTTTAGACAGCCCACTCACTCTTAGAAATCATGTTAAATTACACCAAGAAAAATTCTAGACGATTCAACTCAGTTTATGTGTAATCAGCAGTTACTCAGAACTAATTCTCCAAGATAAACTCTTCTTTTATAAACAAGTAATAATGCCCCTCATTTTGTAAGCAGCACAAATCTGAGGGCCCCTTAGTACAAACAAATAGAAAAAAAAGATACAACTCTTCTAAAATAGAATACTAAGAACCATTACCAACGCAGCGTCGTTTATCGAGAACAGTGCTATCCATAAAAAATGTGAGAACACACGTAGCAAAATTACCCAGAAAACTTTCCACAAGCATCATTACTTATACTAATCCACTTATTTAAGACAAAGTCTTGTTCATTTACAACAAGGGAAAACATAGATATCCGTACTAAATACAAAAAGAAATATCATTAAAACCACCATAGTAGCCTAAACATTTACCAGCCACAAAAATAATAGTTCTACAGAATACGTAGGTTTTTTTTTTTTACTGCAGTTCATTATAGTATATTCGCTTAATTTATCATTCTTGGTTCAACAATCAGCTTCCTTCTTAAGATTATATTCGAATCACATCCCCGTAACTATTAATTCTAATCCATCCCTACTTGTCTGCCCTGTCAAGATGAGCAAAACCAATTCTAAACCACAATTTACATTTGCAGCAGGTTTCCTTTTCTAAAAAACAGATTTTTAACTGCATTTACTACTGTCTCCAAAAAGTAAGACCCATTTTCAATTTAAAATTCCCGGAAAATACGGAATTTCAGTTTTTGTTTCTTTTTTAGGCTGCTGGTACTGTCCTTGACATCTGTGTGAAATTTCACGTCAAAATATTCATTACTGTTTGAGTTACGCTTGGCTTTGCGAGACGCCAAAACTGATTCCGGCGATTTTTGAAATGTCTGAATTCATTGAGCGAAGAACTTGCATTCAATTTTGTTTGAGGAAACGTATAGAATGTTGCAGAAGGGGTGAGCATTCCTATATAAGAAAGAAATGTTTACAAGTGGTATAAAAGTTCAAAGAAGGCAGAGAAAACGTTGCAGACGATGAGCCCTCTGGTAGACCATCCACCTCAACCGACGAGGCTGACGTTCAAAAATTAAAGATTTGGTGCTTGCTAACCGTCGATTTACAATTAGAGACCTTGCCTTTTCGCAGTTTTACGTATCACGTGAAAAATGTTCTAATAATTTTTCTACATTTTCTGAACTTTTCTTTTTTTTTTTTTTTTTATGCTTTTTCACAGATCTTTAACGTATATTAAACTTCGCCCCCTCCTCCATATTACTTGAGTTTATTACCTACCGTTCTTTTTTTAATGTTCCACTGCCCCTTAGATATGGTGGGCAGATGTATGCTACCCTATATGATGATAACTAATAAGTTATGATATGCATATGTATGATGCCCTTAGTATGATACCCTAGATGTGGTACCACCTAATTTGGAAACCGGTTATTTAGATAATGCGTATAATAAATTACATAAAACCATTAGCTCAGATTTTTCGTCTTTTTTACATAATTTTTACTGTCTATGACAGTCTTTGTTAATTGTGATTAAGTATTATAACAATCGCTAACATTTATAAAACTAATATGTTCAAGGTTTAATTTTAAATAATTTTAAATTTAAATTTTTAAATACATTTTTAATATAATGAAATAAGACAGTAGGAAAAAATTATTTATCGCGTACAATTTTTAGCTATTTGTTTATTTTCAGAGTCATGTTTGTAAAGGAATTTTACTCTGTTACTTTTACTCTTGTCTCTTTACTATTTTTTTTTTTTTTTAATATATATTACAAAACGAATCGACTCATAAAATAATTCTAAATTAAAATAGTTCATTTAAAATTAAATAATTTATAAATCATACATTTTTGCTGTATATATTTATCATACGTTTTTTATTGTAAACTTTTGTAAAGTACGATGGTAAAGCTAGTATTAAAGATATACGTAAAATGATTTGTAAATGAAAATAAGCAATATATTCCTTCCCGAAAAATAGAGATGCAATTGAAGTATTTATAATAATTACTTATAAACTTAGAGCATAAAAATATTATGACTGGTTCTACAATGTTCTATATTCCAGTAGGTATTATAATAATTTAAGAAGATTTTAGGAAGATTATTAAGATATATTTTTACAACTAATTAAAATTTTAGGATAATGTTTTTGCAACTATTAAAAACCTTTTTGGTAATTCTGCAATTTTTTTTTTTTTGAAAGTAAAGTGAAAAAGTATACATGCATGCGGCGTCAATTTTTTATAAACGATTTTTTTGTGTGGAGTTTTTTTTCAAATATTTCATTGCTAAATAACAAAACAAATTTAATAAAACTTCTTTGGGATGTTAACAAATCCACTAATTTTATCAATAGAAAGTTAAATAAATATTTCACTTATATCATTCATATTTCGTACTCGTGTTAATTTATTTTATTCTTACCTAGATTAAATTATTAAAAATGGGAGCATCAGAACTTGACAGCTAAATTATAAAGATTTGAACAAAAACTTTTTCAGAAGTAAATGTTATATTCTAAGAAACAAAACCCGAAATATCTTTCAAATACAATCGTTTAATAGTAGAAAAAAAAGTATTTGTCAAATATTGCCTTATCAAATGATAGGGAATCTGCGGCGAAGAAAATAAATGAGCTGACCTAAAGATGATTATTAGGAATTTAAAGGACAAAGTCTGAATAAAATGACAGACTTGTCAGTCTTGTCAACGTTTACTTACAAGACTTGTACAAAATCCGGCGCCATCAGGCAACCCTTCAAAATTTGCCCTTGGATAAAAATAAGAACGGAAAACGTAGTAGAAAAGGGTTAACATTCATGATCTATTTTATTCAATGTTCCTTCCGTATATACTCCAAGAAAGATGCTAAGTAGATATTTGTTTAAATTTATTCATTAAACTTAAACAAAAATATTTACAATAGCTTATGGTATGCTTGAGGGATGCCTGTAACAATTTGAAAGTTTGCTTAAAATATGAATGTTTTTTTTTTTTTTTTTGTTCCAATGCAGCTGGCAAACACTTAGACAGCTTGGTCTTGGATACCTTAAGGCAAGCGCTGCACAGATGTTACTCACTTTGCATTACCCAGGGGGCGCGTGTAACATGAAGATACGGACTCGGAGTAATAATGCCCCCCGCAACGCTCTACGATCCTATTAGGGACCGGGACCTACGGTTTAAAGTGGATTCCGAACTACTACAAACATCCATGGCACCGCCGGGACTCGAACCCGAAACCTGTGGTACCGAGCGCCAGAGCGCTAGCCACTCGGCCATTCAGGCCCAAAAATATGAATGTTAAAGTGATAAATTTTTCATCTGAAACGCTCTATCACCAAAAAGAAAATTCTTCCTTTTTAAGCTATTTTATTAAAGTCTGCTCTTACAATTTATAAAAATAGTATCGAATTGGTTGTATTTTTTTTTTTTTTTATTTACCTCTCATACGAATATATCGTAAATGTATTAAAAAATAATATAATATAGTTATAGTATAAATATAATGAAGTTATATAATTAGTTATAATATAAATATAATGTAATTATATTTAAGTTATATGCTGTGAATACTATATAATTACATTTCATTTAGCAAACAAATTCTGTCAGTAATATCATTTTAGGATGTCATTTGAAACTCCTTGCCTACAAAAGTACTTCTTCATCTTCATCTTCATAATTGGGAGGATAGTCCAGGGTGAGTCAGATCCTTTTATTGAAGAAAAATCCACGGTTATCTGTCTGACCAGCCAGTTTTTCTTCCTGATAGTCCTAAAATCGACTTCAATAGAATCTCAACCTTGCTCTTTACCAGGAACACTTACTTTTAAAACCTTCACAATAAAGTTGTTTTCGTTTATTCATAAAAAAGAAAAGTCCAGTTCATTCTGTTAACTTTAATAGCTGATTCTCTGAAAACTCTGCACAATTTCAAGCTGTTGACTATCAACCGAAATACTACCCCGCGCACTTCTCGAAACTTCTGTTTTGACAAGAGCAATTTTAGTTTCTTCATTTTTCGTCAGGAAACGGGCTTCAGAAATGTAAGTTAATGCAGACCTTATTAGGGACTAAATAAGACATTTGTTTTTCATTTAAGAGAATCACTTTGAAGCCATAAAAGTTCCTTTTAGTTGAGGTAATTCGATTTTCACTTTTCATAATTTTTTGTCAGTAAATTAGAGGTCCAAGGTAGACAAAACTATTTACAGATTGTAAATGTTGTGAGCACACTTTTAAGAAAGAACAACGGATTTCAAAAATAAAAACTTTAGTAATGCTCACTTGTTGCATTTAGTGTCTTGAAAATTGCCTATTTCATATAACTTGTAAGGAGATTCAACGAAAACATTTCTTTCCTGTTTTCATCTTTGCATTTTATTGTACTAGCAACTTGATGCACGTCTAACTTGTTGCAAATCTGCCCATATCACAGGAGAAAAGTATCAAGTGCAGATCACTGAAAACAGAACATAGTTCTAAAGCATTTGTATTTCATCTTTCCTAATTTCCTAATTTTCTGAAAAAAAAAATAAACAAAACGGATACTAAAGATTTGAAATTAAAAATTTTAACAAAAGTATGAAATAAATGTACATCAATTTTGCTGCCAGTACAATAAAAATTCGAATTTCTTCATTGACAGACAAAAAAAAAAAACTTCATACTTTTTATTAACTTTAATTTAAAAAGTTCAGCTTTTGAAATACATAAATTACTAATCTCTAGATCTCATTATTACCTATTTTAAAGTTTTTCCTAGTTTTTTCATGTATGTTTCTAAATTCCTTCTTAATTTCACTTTTACACTTTAGCAAGTTTTATTTATTTTTTCTTTTATTGATTCATTTCTTATAAAATTGTGTTTGTTAATCTGGAATATTTTTTGTTTGCTTCGCTTGGAATTTAACGATATTATCTCTAAGCAATATGTATATATATATATATATATATATATATAACGATGTTGTTTTAAACAATATATCTATGTAATATATATCTCTAAGCAATTTTTAATTTATTTCTACTTCTCAAATATTTTTTTTATTTTTCGGAGTAAAGCGAAATAATAACAATAACAAAATATTAATTTAAATCTGAATAATATCAATTCTTTTTTTTATTTAATAAATGCTTCATTTATTAAAAACAAATACACTATAATAGAAATAGATTTTTTTAAGTCACATAAAATCTTTAAAATTGTTGATAAGATGATTAAATAAATTTACTAAATATTACCAAACACACACACACATATATATAAAATTTACCAAATATATATTTATATTATACATTATATAATATTTTATATAATACATTATTTTTCACGTATTATAATATTACCCAACATATATTAAATTTACCAAATATTAATGTTTTATAAAAATCCGATGGGATATAATTGAGAGATATATTTTAAGGCCAAAATAAAATAATTAATTGAACATTATAAAATAAAACATTTCATACAATTTCAAAATGCATTATTTTTTTTTAATTAAAAATGTGCGTTAATAATAAAAATAATTTAAATTTATATGGACTAAAAATGTATAAAATAATTCCTTAAAACTGAAGTATATAATTTTCTTTAGATATTCATTGGTCGCAAATGGATTTAAAACTGTATTTGGATGGCAAAATTTACAGGTATAGTAAAAAAAATAAAAGATCATAAGATTTAAACTATGATTAAAAAAAAAAAAAAAAATCTTCATACAATTTTTTGTTCCATTTATTATTTAAAGGAAAGTTTAATTCAATTTTCCATTTTAACATTTGATATTCTTATTGTATTTAATAAAAAAATTCTAAATAATTTAAAAATATATAAATGTTTAATATTGTTTACAGTTATCTGACCGTAAAATTAAATGCTTTTTTTTATTTCTTGAAGGTAAATGTTTGTTAAGTAAATAAGTATTCAAATTGACATCTTTTGTTTATAAAACGAGAAAAGTGACTTAATCGAATCTGTGTTATAAACAGCTTTTTGAACTCAAACAATATTCATTTAAATTTTTTATATCAGCCATAAACAACTTAGAAGTTAAAATGCTTTTTATTTCAATATACTCATAAAGTAATTATAGTCACAAGGAATATAAAGCTTTAGTTTGATTTCAAAACTAGTTTTCGAACATTAAAATAGGTTTCAGTTAAATTGAGCTTTTCAAAACCCTAAAAAAAATTTTTTTTAAAACCCTGCATAATACAAATAAAAAACATATGTGTTATAAAAAATTTTGTAAATAATTTTTTTTAAATGATATATATGTTTTTCAAATAATTACAAAAAATGTATATCTTCAAAATAGTAGTTTCATACTGAAGTCAATGAATTTTTTTTTTTAATAATACATGATTCATTTTTTAAAGAAACCTTTTTTTTTTTTTTTTTTATTAGCGTCATCCATTTTATTTTGTTTTAAGTACATGCTCTATATAATTTCAATTCTTTAAATAATGCCTAATGTTTAAGTATTTACTTAAAAAGAATAGAAATCTTAGATATATCTTTTAAATAGTTTGATTTCAAATCTTAATTTTTTTTTTTTTTTTGCTAAGTAATTTATGAACAGCATAAATTATAAATAAAATATAATATTATTATAAAGATATTTTCAAGACCATAAAATATTTAAGTGAAACTGTATTTAGATTAATATAACTAATAACAATTATAATAAAATTACGTTATAAATATAATGTTATTCTAAATGTCATTAGCATTTAAAGTTATTCTAATGTTAATAATATTTAATGTTTAGTGTTATCCTAACGTTAATAGCACTTAGAATAACATTATAATATAACTAATAACATTATAAATATAATAATATTAAAAGGTAATAATACTATTAATAATGTTTAATGTTATTCTAATGTTAATAACATTTAGAAAACATTATAATATAGACATTATAATAAGCATAAAATGTTTAGATTAATATAGTTAATAACATTTAGAAAGTCTAGAAAACGTATTTAACTACTATCTATAACAAATTATTTGTAAATTTTTATTCTTTATTGCACTATTTCAAAAGAACTCATTCACAAAATTTTAAACAGTGTATTTGTATCACGATAAAAAAAAAAAAATATTTCAATCATGATTGTGTTTACAGACTTTACATATTGTATTGTAATCTAGTGCTTCAACATACTTAAAACAGAAATCTAAAATTTTCTTCTACAGTTATTTCTCCTAACATCTTTACCTTAGTAAATTTCGTCATTTTACTTTTAGTTCCTGTTTTGTGTTTACTTTTTTTTTTTTATAACCATCTGTTTTTAATAGATATCCTTGAAAACATTTCTTTAAAGAAACCCATAGTTGAACATACCATTCTCAATTTCAACCTCTAATTTGATCATGTGCATACGTTTTTCTATTCAAGTGGTTTTTTTTATTTATTTATATATTTTAGAAAGGAACATCCAATCTGAATTGGTTATCGACATAGAAACCAATGCTTCAACGTATTCAAAATAGAAATCCACAGTTTTTTTTTTCCTACAGTTATTTCTCCTTACATCTTTATCTTAAAATTCATCTTTTTTTTTTTTTTTTTAAATTTCTGTCTTATGTTTACATTTTTTTTTTTTTGTTGGTTATAACAATATCTTTTAATAGATATCAGTGGAAACATTTCTTTAATTAAAGCCATTGTTGAACATATCGTTCTAAATTTCAATCTCTCTGTTTTAATCATGTGCGTATGCTTTCTCTTTTCAAGAGGTTTTATTTGTATATGTTTAAGAAAGGGGACATACAATCTGAATTGGTTATCGACATTGGAACCCAACGCTTCAACATATTTAAAACAGAAATTCACAATTTTTTCCTGCAGTTATTTCTCTTAATATCTTTGTTTTTAAAATTCATCATTTTTTTTTTTTAAGTTCCTGTTTTGTGTTCACTTTTTTTTTTTTGTTATAACCATCTGTTTTTAATTGATATCAGTGAAAACATTTCTTTAATGAAAGCCATTGAACATAATATTGTACCTCTCTGTTTTGATCATGTGCTTATGTTTTCACTATTCATGTGTTTAATTTGTTTTTTAAATTTAAAAATAGACATCCAATCTGAATTGGCTATCGACATTGGATTGATACAGCAGCAGCAATAGAAGGGCCCTAAAAAAAAAAAAGTAAGAGGTTTTGCAAACGCGAGGTGATTTCTCTCTACCGTATGTCGGCGGCGGCGTAACAGCGTAATAGTTTAGAGTAGCAAATGTCAGTCGACCTTGTAGTAGGTAGCAGGTAATCTACCTCCCGTTTCCTCTCGCCTAACGACCACTCTCCTACCATTTTCACTTCAGGGAGGTTGTTCTCTTGGCAGGTGCTAATAATCTACGCCACTTCAATTACTCGCTCTTTTTTCCCCCTTCCTCCGACTTCACACGACTCAACACCTTATTTTTTGCCATCTCGCCCCTCGGACCCCTTGATTAGATCGCATGGACGTGGGAGGCGAGGGTTTTTAAAAAGGTTTTTCTTTTTTTTTCTCTCTCTTCTTTTCAAAGCAGGGGGTGCAAGGAGGGATGCGTGATTTTTATAGTTTTCTTTTTTTTCTTTTTATTTTATAATAAAACAATGGCAGGTTTTTTTTTTCCCCGTTGAAGTATCTTTTTGTTTGTCTTTGTCCCCACTGCGCCATTATGTTACCTTGTATCCTATTTCAGTCTTTTAAGGCCTTAATAAAAATGGTGTCGTTTGAAAATGAGAAGTAAGGGTGCTTTAGGAAAATGCGATTTTTCCTTTAATAGATGAAAGGACTTTTACTGTTCTTTTTTTTTTTCTCTCTCTCTCTGATCCCGGTAATTTTGTTGATTGCGCCCTTTTCTTTTATTTTTCATTACATCAGGGTTATTTTATCGATAACAATTTAACAATAAAACAATTTATTACCATTTAAGGATAAATAAGTGTGAACATACAGTTTAATTTCACTTAATAATAGTAAAGACCCTAGGAATATAATTTGAATGAAATTAGCACTTACAAGTTTAAATAGACTAGTTTAATTTCGCAACATAATGGCCGAGTGACTAGCGCTCTGGCGCTCGGTATAGTGGTTCGAATCCACTTTAAACCTTAGGCCCCGGTCTAATACGATCGCAGAGCATTGTTGTGAGTAATGTTACTCGGGTCCGTAGCATATTTTCAAGCTACACGTGCTAAATGAAGTAGTGCTAAATGAAGTAGTGCTAAATGTGTAACAGCGTTCATTGGTGCAGCCCACACGACATACCTCCTTCAAGACTAGTTTGCATTGGGCTGGTAGCAGGGAAATGGTTAAAACGACCCAGTCCTCGACGTAATTAAAAAAAAAAAGTTTTAATTCTGCTTTAAATAATCAATGAGTTATATTTTTCATTCTCTCATATTTATAAGAACAACTGTAACATTAATCATTGTCAACATTTCCTTATTATAAGATTTTATTTTTGTAATAACTGAAAAAAGATTTGAATCCTTTTGAAAAAGCCGAAATTTGAATTAATCCCTGAGTCATTTAATTGAATAATAACGGGGAAACGTACTGATATTTATAATGATATAAATTATCTGTTTTTCAATTAACTGTATTGCTACATACAGGCTCATATATTATTGAAGCGTGACTTTTTAAAGACATTTTTAAATTTATTTAATACTATATGTCAAAACATCTAGAAATAAGTAAAACATTTTTTAAAAACAAGCAGCTAAAATATATTTCTGAATAGATAGAAAGATTGGTATTTCTAAATTAATATTTGGTAGATATTTCTAAATTAATATTTGGTGGATGTTTGTAAATTAATATTTGGTGGATGTTTCTAAATTAATATTTGGTAGATGTTTTTAAATTAATATTTGAAAAATATTTTTAAATTGACAGAAAGAACATTAATTCATCATCCAGAAATTTCATTTTATTTATACTACCTGTCCAAATTTTCTATTTTTACTCAATTATTATATAATAGAAAAAAATTTCTTATTTTCTAGTAAAATAAAGCCAAGTTGTATTTCATTTGATCTATGATAATAATACTAAATCTCCAATGAATATATAATTAGGTTAAAGAAATCTATAAAAATAGTATTTGCATTAAAATTACCTTATTGAAATGTTCTTTATAAGTTCTTTTAGTATTGTGGTACTAGGAAATTTTTATAGAATGATAACATATAAAACATCTTGACGAACTTACCAAACATTAAAAAAAAAGGGAAAAGTCTCGTCGGCAAAGATTTTTTTCATGCAGCAGAGAGAAACCGAAATTAAATTTGTTTCTATTTTCGGTTTCCTTTAATCATTATCAGCTAGTTATCTGTCATTAGAAAACGACAAAAATAAAAAAAAAAAAAGGGTAGAAAAAAAAAAAAAGCAGGAAAGCAAGAGTGAGTCATTTCTTTTGGAAGCAGTAAAAGTATCTTAACTGACAAAATCTAAAAAGACTCTAATTTGTGAGTCTTTACATCGAATTTTTCCCAGAGTACTGGTTTTGATGGGAGTCTTGTTCGACTTTTCGCTCGCTTTTGATGATCCCACCAGACTTAAGATTCTGTTTGGTGCGATGACCTTGAGGAGAGAGCGCATTGTACTTGGGGTTGATGTTAATCGCATTGCTTCACCTAATAAAATTTACAGCACAATTTTCTGAAACTACCCCGCAGAAATATTTCTCAATTTTTCTGTAAGAAAATGTTCATTACCCGGGAAGTAATTTTTTTTATGTTATTATTAAAAAAGAAAAGTTTGGTTTTGTTTCATTTGTGAGTATTATTTTCATTGCTTCTTCTAGAAATTTTATTTCGTTCATTTCTCGTCCCAAGTGCATTTTTTTATTTCAATTCAAGTAAGAGCAAAGTTAGTGACAAAAGGAGATTATTTTAAATTTCTTTTATTAGTGATAATAACTGAAGGAAAAGAGAAACACATTTTGATGCACTATATAGATTTCCAATGTAATTTAAATCTAAAAATAATTATTTTTAAGTAAGTAATGTAAGTAATGTGGAATCATTTTAATTCAAGAACAACTTAAGGCAGTATTAAGATGATTTCTTGTTTAAAAGTATTTATCCTAGGTCATAGAAAGTGTATTTACTCTGAACTTTTCGGTGTTGCCAGTTAGCCGAAGAATTTTGAGCCACATGTGTACTACTGTGCCCAAAAAGTAAGACCAATTTTTATTTTTTTCAAAAACTCTTTATTTATTCTTTCAAATTTATTTCATCGCCTTCAAAGTAATCCCGCACACAATGCACTTATGCCAACTTTTCGTCCATCTCTTCAACGCATGCTAAAAAGTGATCGGCAGGGATGGCCTACAAAGCGCGGTGCGATTCACGTTGAATCTCTTCAATCGATTCAAAACGGTGTCCCCGGAGTGGTCTTTTGAGTTTAGGGAATAGCCAGAAGTCGCACGGTGTGAATACGGTGGTTGTGGAGCGATATGGGTTTCATTTTTGACGAAAAGGTCACGAAGAATCAATGCAGTGCGAGCTGGCACATTCAGTGGCTTCGGTACCAATCGAGATTTGACGCGTTTGAGACCCAAAATGGAATTGACCAATCCTTTTGACATTCCAACATCAGCAGCAAGGTCTCTAATTGTAAATCGACGGTTTGCAAGCACCAAATCTTTAATTTTGGGACGTCATCTTCGTCGGTTGAGGTTGAGGGTCGACCAGATTGCTCTTCGTCTTCAACGCGCTCTCTGCCTTCTTTGAACTGCTTATACCACTTCTAAACACTTTTTTTTTCGATATAGGAATGCTCACCTAATGCCTTCTTCAACATTCTATACGTTTCCGCCAACAAAATTGAATGCAAGTTCTTTGTTCAATTAATTCAGACATTAAACGTACATTCTATACAACATTCTATACAACATTCTATACGTAACTCAAACACTAATGAATATTTTGTCGTGAAATTTCCCACAGATGTCAAGGGCAACGCCAACAACCTAAAAAATAAACTTAAAAATAAAGAAATTGAAATTCCATATGCCCGGGAAATTTAAATTGAAAATTGGTTTAACTTTTTCGGCACAGGAGTATTTCGCATTAATTTAAACTGTTGAAATAAATGCCACATGCGGCTGCGTGACTTTTCTTGATTGTTTGGCGGACATGAAAAAAGAAGTGACGATGAAAAAATTTCGTTGGCAAAGATTTTTTTAATAAATATGTATAATATAACTATTTATTTATTTATTTTAATGTATTTAATATATGTTGTTGCGACTAATCCTAGGATTGGCATCCCATGAATAGTCTACTCATGAATGGAGGTGAAGGGGACAACTTCTGTTGTGATGAAGCATCCATAGATAGAAGTATGATTTGGTTCCGTGTCGCTGATTGGTTTGGTTTGTGACTCTACGGTCATTTTGTGCACACTTTGGGGTAATTAGACTAGGACCTACTGTTTAAAGTGGATTCCGAACCACTAACAGACATTCCTGCTACTGCGAGGATTCGAACCTGAAGCCTATAGTACCAAAGGCCAGAGAGCTAGCCAATTGAAATCGGGTGGCCCGCGTCGCTGAAGGAGGTCAGTGTATTTTTAGGGGGGGACTTTTAGGGGGAACTATCTCACCTTTTGCTCATCATGAACGCCATTGAATCTCTTCGTTTTTGAAACAGTGTCTATAACAAAGCCGTCAGCGGATGGAATCTCCACTCTAATGCTCATCAGCTAGGCACTTTGTTATTGAGCAATGGATCGGGCGTATTTAACATATAAAAATGTTAACTAGTTAAGTGAAAAATTATTATTTTGTGTATGTATGTATGCATGTGGATATGTTTGAAATGTTTCCATAAGTAAGAAATATTTATCTATCTAATGTCATTATTAAGGGATCAGACAATATCGATCTTAACCATATTAATTGCTTTCAAACTTTTTTTATGATTTCTTATGTAGCGATTCCTTTAAAAATAATTTTAAAAAATGACTTGTAGACTCTTTTAAAATTTAAAATTTAAATAAATTACAATTAACATATAGACTAATGTTAATTTTTTTTTTTTTGACAAACAGTCGGCTTTATTTATAAGAATTATAAATAACAAGTATAAAACAACCATTAAACATTTTTAAAAGGAAATTACCATGACATCATTTTAAATGTTGAACTCAATACAACCCAGAAGTTGGATTGTTTAATCTATCATAAACTTGTTCTAATAGACCTATCAATTAATGTAATAAAACATCAAAAGTTAAAATAAAATCTCTCCCCACCCCCACCACCCCAAAAAAATAGAAAATAAGAAGAAACAATTCAACCGATTGGGATCAAAATTTCAACTGAGTGACTATTTCGCAGTCCCCAGTTTTTGAAACACTACATCTATAGCATAACAATAATGTATATATAAACAAAAAATTTTCGAAAAATTGATTTTCACTCAATTTTTATTTATATTTATTTCACAATTTCATTTAATTATTACAGCTTCCTTTCATGGTAAATGATATTTAATATTTTTCACTTATTTTGGAAAGATGTTTTAAGCAGGCAGTCTTGAAGTTTTTATTTATCATTGACTAATTTTTAACGTATGAAATTTGCATCATAAAATTTAAAAGACTGAGTAATTGACATTTAGTTGCAATTTACAAGAATAATGAAATTGAAAATTCATACAAAATTTACAAAATTCATAAAAAATATTATTAAAATAAAAAATATTATTTAAATAACGACTAATTTATTGGAAAAATTTTGAATCAGAATATACTCAATAAAATTACATGCAAAAAAAAAAAAAAAAAAAAAAAAAAATTGATACTACAAAATTATACCATTGTTCAGCAGAAAAAAAGATAAAAAGTTATTAATATATATATATCTAATAATTTCCTTTTTTTTAACCTTTTTTACTTAGAAATTTTTTTAACATTTTTTTAAAACTAAAAAGACCTTTTGAGAGAACATTTGAAGTTCAGAATTTAATATTTATCTAGCTAAAGAATATTGTGACTCAGTAAATCTGAGATTTCGTTACAACTTGCAATTACATCATTTTTAATGTATCCGTAATTACACTGATGTGATAAGATAAACAGTTGTCAGAATTAAACCAGAACAATGTTTTTTGTCCTTTCCTTAAAAAGATTTTTAATGATGTCTTTTATATCTATCATCAGACGTTCCGGGGATACCCGACTCAAAAATTGTGATGAATTTCCTCCTTATTCATGCATTGATTCAGTTGGAGAATGAATACGATTAGGCTAATTTGATTAGTGGGAAATGCAAAAATTGATTTTCTGAATGGGTCGATAGAAAATTAATGATTTATGTTTGAAAATTAAATTTACAACTTAAAAGATACTCATCATCATCAATAGCACTGCAGCCCAGGGTGGGCCAAGGTTTTCCTTTGAAGAGATGTCCATGCATTCCTCAGGGTGACAAGGGTCCTCCAATTCTTAACCTTTAGTACAGCAAAATGTTCTTCAACTGCGTCTATGAATCGCAACTTGGGTCGTCCTTTTTGTCCCTGGGACTTTACCAAAACGAGCCTTTTTTACAGGGTTTAAATTGTTCGTTCTAAATACGCGAGCAGCCCAGTTTAATCTATTGATCTTAATGAATTTTATAATATCTCTGTCTGTATAACATTTATTAAAAGATACTGATAATGTATTATTATCAACATACAAAATTAAAAAAAAAAAAAAAAATTTTTTTTTTGGAAAAAAAAAACAAAACTAAAATATTCAACCTATCTTTTAAATTGCTTTACATTTTTTATAAGAATATATGACTAAAAATAAATCGACACTACAATAGATATTTTGATGAATTATCTATTTAAAAAATTAGACACAATATTTGACACTAGAACGGATATTTTAAGGAATTTGCCACTTAAAAAAATTAGATACAGTATTAGATACTAGAATAGACATTTTAATAAATTTTCTGCTTAAAAAAAAAATTACAATCCATTAGATTTGTATTTGATATAATTAAGAAAACAGTTTCCTTAAAAAAAAATCATTACAAACATTTTCATATCAATATCAAGATTCTATAGTATTTAATTTTAAGAATAAAAATTATAATTTTTTTTTTTTTGCTATCTCGACATCCGTTTTTAGTATTTCATGTTAGTGATACAAAAGAATAATTCAATTTAAGGACAAGACGGTATGCGGGATACACTTGTTGTGAAGAATGCTTTGAAATGGTTGCAAAAGTCACACACAGCATATCTGTAGAATTATATCCATTTTCTTGATTTCAGTTGAAAGAAGCAGGATTGCTTTTTAAATATGGCTTATTACAACAGGGTGCACGAACGATTTTCTTAAACTGTGCTAGATTTGGTTTGCTGATTTTTCAGGTCACCTTCTTAAAAGCAAGAGTGGAATTAGAAGGCTATATGTTTTCTCCTTCCTTGGCGAATCAAAAACAAAACAATTTTTTTCTCTGAAAACATTTCGCAGCCGAAATTTCCAAACAAGAGTCATCTTTTATTATTTAGTTTTAATTTTTTGATTAATATGACCGAGTAAAAAAACAAGGCACAATCATTACAAGTAAAGGACAGTATGAGTGACACTATGTCAGTAAAATATCTACTTAAGTGAAGATTAAAATATATTTTATGAAATTAGTTAGTGTATTTCCGAATTTTCTTTCTTTCTTTTTTTATTTCATTTTTAATTTCTACAGAGCAAATATTCTAAGCATTATTTAATATTAGAATTCAAAGATAAATAATATTATTAGACTTTATTAATTCAACGTAAATGATGAACAATAATAAGAATTTTTTAATGCAAAAAAATCTGAAATATAATTTAAAAGAATGAACAAATAAATATTTATTTTAAGGCCCTGTTTTATGATTATAACATAAACACGTTTATTGATTTCATTTAAATATCTCACTATCGATTTAGTAGAGTAAGAATAAACAGCATTATGACAATTAATTGTTATATTAAAAATTAATAATTAACATTATATTTTTTATCAAATAATTACCATACGAAAATATTTTAAATTCAACATATTAATGATAAACGGTAAAAAATAAAATAATTCTCTGCTCAAGCAATATTGAAATTAATTAATTAGTTAATTAATTTTTGATTTAAAGTGAAATCAAAATTTGCGTAATGAGCTATCTGGTGAGAAGAAAGTTAAAGGGTTAATAACACTGAACAACCCACTTGTTGTTTTTAAAGATTCCTGCTTTTGGTTATTTTCGCAAGGGAATGTTTGAATTCGTACATATGATGCTACAGCTAAAATGAATATCTTCTAACAGGAACACATTAAAGGACTTGTAAAACGATTTAGCGAAATACCATCGTCAGTAAAATTAATATGTATTACTTTTTTTTAAGGTAAGTTGTATACTATACGATATAAGTTGTATACAATTGTCCGCTTTTTCAAAGCTGACAAAAATAATTTCCATAAGGTTCAGCTCAATGAAGCAGAAACTACACCCATATGAAAAATAAATCATATAATAATATGAACGGCTAAAACATTTATTGTAGGAAAAAAAAAAAGTTGACAATGTAATACGAAACGTGTTTGGCTTTTGAACTGTACAATAAGTAGTTTTGCAAAGATAAGAACTATTTTATTACATTTTTTTTTTTGTCAAAGGTATTAAAAGATCAAGACTCTTAGTAAGGAGTAAAATACTAGGGTTTGGTTTGGTTTGTCCCTCTATGGTCATTTTTTGCACACTTTAGGCTAATTAAACTGGGACTTATAGTTTAACGTGGATTCCGAACCACTCACACACATCCATGTCACCGCCGGGATTCGAACTGAAACCTGCGAAGAAAACTAAATTATTGGTAACTATGAAGTCTATACAGTTATCACCTGTATGGAATCCACACAGTTTATGACACAGGAAAAGTATTCATTACAGAATGTGTTTGTCCCGAGAAGATGTACAACTCATACAGCTTTGTGAGATGCCATCGATTATGCGAACTATTAGGTCAATAGAAAAGGGAGAGCAATTGTTCGTGCAAAGCTCATCAGCTTAGGACAAGGGTCTGAAGAAAAAAATTGAGAGCAGCAACACGTTTCTAAAGCCTCTCAAGCAAGATGGGATTCAGATCCGGAGATCAAAATGGTCGCTCCATACGCTGAATTGTTTATTGCTAAAATCTTTTAAGATATGGCCCTATGTAGCATAACATGAAATTATTCCATATTGCCCCAGAATAAAAGCGCACATAAACAACAGCGATATAATTTCTATAGACCTGAGTAGCCATGGTTCCACATGCAAAACGTGAAGATTAGTACGACAAAGATATATGTATACTTTAACCGCATTTATTAACTTCCCCGTATGAATCTTTTTCACGGATGTTTTATGGAGGATGATGGGTTTTATGTTCTGAATAGCGACCTCTAGGACAAACAACCTTCATGAAAAATTATGTGCACATTAAAAGTTCCTCTTTCCTATGGCTACAGCAAGGCAAGTTGCGCAGGGATTGAGGTTCTAGTTCTTCATGCGTAACTTTACAAATAAAATCATCGGTTGTGGATGCAAATCTTGACTGTTCTTATCTAAATCTTCTAGATGTCGAATTTGAAAATTAATAACAGAATTTATTAATAACAGAAGGGCACATTTAGCCACCTGGCCGTCTTGATTGTGACCTTCCTCTAATCTCTCAATGGTAATTCCTTCAGTAAATGATGCTTGGAAGTCATTTTAAGGAATTGGCGATTTCAGATATCTTATCGTAGAATCGTAACGAAAACTACAGTCGTACTCACACACAATTTCATTCAATTTGCAGATGATGCATTTCAATCTCAGTGTCAAAGCACTGTTATTAGATAGCATTATTATATGACATATTCAAAAAAGAATTTCTGTTGGTTTGGTTTGTCGCTCTACGGTCATCTTGTGCGCACTTTAGGCTAAACAGACCGGGACGCACAGTTTAAAGTGGATTCCGAACCACTACAAACATCCATGGCACCGCCGGGACTCGAACCTGAAACCTGTGGTACCGAGCACCAGAGCACTAGCCACTCGGAATTTCCGTTTTAAAATTTTAGATCTGGATAGTATATAGTATATCTATATATGTCTTTTATCCTCCGTGATTTTTGCAGAATTATGTTCTTTTGTGTGTAGAAAGCGAATCACTTAATATAAGATTTAGCAGGATCTTATATTGGCAAAAATTCTTTTCGTCAAAGTGCGCCAAGGAAGGGTACAAGAAATCTTGGTTACTACATTTATCGACTTATCGCTCAGTTGGCAGCACAAAAAAGTCGCCAAATACCAGATGGCCCCTATTTTGCTTTTATATTGAATTATGTATAGTTTACTGAACTAATAAATACTGAACTAATGATACTGATTTCGCGCATGTGTCCTCTACAATTCAAATGCGATTTAACCAATTTTGCCCTTCAGAATTTACAATGAATCCCCCTGCTTTTAAAACAAATATGCCTTGTATGATTTTTGTTATAAGTTCGTTTATTTCATTTCAAATTATTACTAAAATAATTTTATAAAAACTAGTTAATTTCCTCCAAATAATTAATTATTCAATTTAATTTATAGCTGACTTTTTTAAAAATTTGTAACGAAAAAAAATTTTTTTTTTTATTTTTAACTTTACAGTATACTTCAGTTTATAATTTAAATCCCTTTTATAAAAACATTGAAAATAACCTTCAAACTTTTTACTAGAATAAAAAAAAAAAAATAATTGCTTTAATCAATGGTAAATAAATGCTAATTATTCTGTTACATTTGAAGAAATTTTTAACGAGTATGTTTTTAATGATTTAATTTAACGATTATCATTAACATGCAGTCAGTTAGAACGAAACATTCAGACTTCAAGGCGATTTTCTTTTCTTTTTTTTTTTTTTTTTTTTTTTTTTTAGTTTCGTTAAAATTTCTTTTTAAATGAATTTTAAATAGGTTTGCTTGAATTCAAACATATCACATTTGCTGTAATTTGCACATTTGCACAATTTCTGTAATTTAAACTAAAAAAAAAAAAAAAAAAAAATGAATGATCAAATACCAATGCAAGAATATAAAATAAAATTTCGAATAAAGATTATTTAGGCAATAGACTTGGTTCAAAATGATTTTGTCTTGAAATCCTAATTAAAACTATGTAGAGGTTTTATACTGTTATCATCTTTATTTTCCTTATAAATCAATTTATAACACATTTTTTTAATTGTGATAGCGGAAAATCAATTAAACTTCATACCTCTCGTAAAATTTATTTTTATAAGCGTAATATAGATTAGATTATAATAGATTATTATTTTTATAAGCATAGCAATAGATTTTCGATTAAGTAACACAGCTAACCAACGAATAAAAACTTTAAACAACGAATAAAAAAACTTTAGTTAAAAACTTTTTTGTTATAAATAATTGTTATAATAAAAAACTTTTTTATAAAACAGTACCCCCATCAAAAAAATTTCAGTAATCTTCCAATTTGTTAATAAATATGAAAATAAAAAGATAACTTTTTTTTTCCCCCCCGTTAATTTTCATTATTATAGTTTTGCATAAGCTTATTTATTTAAGTAATATAATTTGCTACTACTATTAACTATTATAGTGTGCAGGTTGGGCAATCAGATTGTAACTGGGTATGGTTGGGTTGAGATACTTGAGGACAAAGTTTGAGAATTTACAGTTTTATTTACACATACAAACACTACACACATTAGAGACATACAATATTTAACGCATTTAAAGGCAGATAATTATAGATTCATAGCAGGATTCCACTTCTGGGGCCGAAAACCTGAAACTCAGATACGCGCAGCATGCGCAGAAATATACTTTCTCTCCGGGTGAGAGTCAATAAGCCAACTGACCATTCCTCCTGTACGCCACTAGAGGCACTCTTGCTAGTGGATAGGAGGAAGCATGGTTACACTAATTGCTATATTTATTTTTATTTTGTAATATACTGACTATAATATTCATAGTTATAATGTTTATACACTAGGAAATACCATTAATAGCATTTCCTCTCTGTTACGCGAACGGTCTGGTGGCAATTGGCTAGCCCTTCGGCCTTTCGTATCACAGGCTTCAGATTCAAGGTATGGCTAATTAGACCGGGACCTATAGTGGTCCCCATTAAACTATAGGTCCCGGTCTAATTAGCCTAAAGTGTGCACAAAATAACAGTTAAGCGAACTAACAGTTGATAGTTAAGCGAAGTTAAACCAAACCAAACTCTCTGTTATGCGACGATTTTGATTATGAGATTCGATCTATTATTGTCGAGCTTTTTATATATATATATATATATAATCTTTATTATGTAATTTCGTATATATAACTTAAATGTTATAAATACTACATTCTTGAGCTACATCTACATGCTTACATTAGTTGCGCATCATTAAAGATATAGAAGATTTCAAAAATAATTTTCCCATATTTCAAATCATATTTCTTGTAATATGAATTTCCTCAATAAAAAATATCATTTGTTTAATTTTCTTAAGTCTACCACTTTTTTTTTTTTTCTAGATGCAATGGCAAAAGAATTTGAGATCGAATACCTGGCGATTGAAATATTTAGTCATTCAGAAAATGACAGAATGGACTAGTTTGACAAGACAACTTTCAAGAAAATATTGCATTGAAATAATCCATATCCAATGCTAAAAAATGAAGTGAGTAACATCTGATTATTTTGTACAATTCAATATTCTAATACTCCGAAACTGAATCATAAACTGCAGCAACCTTATGCAGATCTCTGCAGCAAACAAAAAAGACACTCTACCCCCTACACTTTTTCTCCTTTCCTTTAATGAGAAACCACAAAAGTTTCGCTCAGAATTTTCCATTAGTATCTATCTTTCTCATCTGTCTTCTATTCACGCAAAAGTATTGTTCTCCGCGAAGGAAGTAAAAATAGGGAGTTATAACTTTTGTTCGAGAGATAAATCCCTGAGGAGGAGGGGGTGGGGGGCTCCTTTCCGCTTCCGCTTCCACATCCCTGGCGTGTCATGTAAATGCTGGCTCATAATTGTGCTTCGCATTATGGCCTTCATATTCTTGGGGGGGATGGGGCTAAATATTACGTGAGAAGTCCGGTGTTTTATTGCAATTTATTTTATTTATAAGCACCATAATATAATAAAGGAATAAACATTTTAAAATAAAAAAAAATGTTGAAATCTGCTCGGTAAATTTCAACTTGTTATGTTTGAACATTCGAGAACGAATGAATAAATTCAGGAATATGCCAATGTTTAATAATGCACAAGATATATGAAGCAATTGATTAGAATACAACGATAATGGCCAGATTCAAACAACCACATGAATATAGCAATGTTGAATGAATGAAGAATGAAGAATGAATTGTTCAAGAATCTCTAAAAGAATATACATAAGTAAGACAAATGTCGTAGTAAATGAAGAATGAAGTATTCCAAATTCTACAAGATACGTTATCACATTCAATAGCCAAAAGAATATATCAAAGTTTGAACATTCTAGGCATAAATGAAGAACGTAGTATTCCAAATACAATAAGAAGCACTATACAGCTCAATAGGCATCGGAAAAATGCCAAAAGTGATAAATATGAAACTTCAAGAAAAACGAATTGATCAACGCACTACGAGTACTTATAGCCATAGGATATACAAATGTTTAAAATCCCAACCCAAAACATGAAAAGTGATTCAAAACCATGCTACAAAACACTTCAATCAAAAGCCAAATTCTTCAGAAAATTCCTTAAGACTAACGTTATTCATGAACCATTTCAAAAAGTTAAGGGGCCCAAAGTACCATTTTTGGCCAAAATTTGTAATAAAGTTTTATTTGCTTGAACCTCGTTTTTGGATAACGTCACGGACTCCTAACCAGGACAACATCATGTTCACATATGATGAAAAGAAACACAAACAATAGAATTCAATAAAAATGATTGACTTTTAGTGTAGAACTGTAATAGCTGTTAGTTGCAGTTGCAAGATTTGATTAAATATCAAATATTTTATAATTTTACGACTTTCTTATACAAATGCATTTAGATGAAATCTTAAGTATAATCTTATGCATAATCGTACTAATAATCATAATAATAATCTTAAGAATAATCCTTATGCATTTAGATAAAGACATTAATTATTGCTAAGATGTTTATATATTCAAGGAAGAATGAAGTTAGATAAAGCATGTTAGAAAAGCCCTTTTGCAGCAATGTATCTTAAAAATAACATAATTATATGGTATATATAAAATTACTTTACAAATCTATGACATATATTTCATTATAATATGAATTTGACATTTTCTTTTTAAAAACATCTGATACAATAACCAGTCTTATTATGTTAGTTAAATCTAATTAATATCTAATGTCTAATTAGATGCTAAAGTCTAATGCAAGCTTTTTTTTTTTTTTTTTTTAGCCAAAATTCCTTTCCTTAACTTATTTTCTTTTTTTCTTCACATTCCATTTGACAAATAACAATTTATAAATGTAATTAAATTAGCTGATATAACTGATGTACCCTAAAATTAAAAATATTATTGTCATATAATATTGGCATGAGAATTTTATGACCCCCTAAAATTGTATATAAAGAATATAATAATAACACATATTTTTTCTTCATTTTAAAGGGACTGATGGCCGAATGGCTAGAGCTCTGGCGCTCGGTATCACAGGTTTCATCTTCGAGTCCCGGCGGTGCCATGGATGTTTATAGTGGTTCGGAATCCGTTTTAAACCGTAGGTTCCGGTCTAATATGACCGTAGAACGTTGTCTTAAGGTTTAGGCAGTCTTCAGCCTTCGTGGTTCCTCGCTTAAGTGAAGCTGCATATTATCCGTAGTCAGACTTGTCGCCTGTGACGGGGTCTAATGGACCTGGTGTAGGTTTTCCTGCACAAGGGGTATTAGTAAAACAACAACACATATTTTAATTAAATACTTTTTAATGTTATCCTTGTAAAACGAAAAATTTTTGTAAACATTAAAAACCATCTAACACAATAAAATACATAGCTTAAAAATATCCGTTCAAAGATTTCATCAAATGCTAGATTACAATCATTATAAAGTATGCATTAAATTTTTTTATTATTATATTTATTTTTCATATTTCATTCCTTTTTATAAAAAGGACAATATTGAATAAATAATGTAAACACGAGGATTGGCATGAAAATTTGAAACACGAGCATTTCTTTTTTGTTATGAAATGAAGAGAAAAGCCAAATAAGTCCATTAAACAAACAAAGCAATATTATTGTTATCAATATTAATTGTTCTCAACTAAATGAAATCTTTTAAAATTCTAAAAAATTATCTGAACTTTCCTAGCTGTCAAGATTAAGTGTAAGGTGTCAACTTTATGAAGCGAATTCAAAATACATCATCCTCATCAGTGGCGTAACAGTTCCATGGTGGGCCGTCTGCCTAGTCATAGATTTTGAGACAGGAGTTTTCTTTTTATGGGGCGGGGTTGTCAGCTCGATGCCTAACGTTCTACAGTCATATTAGACTGGGACCTACGGTTTAAAGTAGATTTCGAACTTTTACAAACATTCATGGCACCGCCGGGACCCTAACCTGAAACCTATGGCACCGAAGCACTAGTCACTCACCCATCAGGCCATTCAAAATACATTATTATTTAATTAAAAAAACAAATAATAAATATCTGCTGCTATGCTGTTGACTTATTACTGAACTATGTTGATTTATTATTAAAATATGATTTTTCCAAAATATATTAAACAGTATTTAAAATTTTGCAAAGTGAGTAACGTCGGTGCAGCCCTTATGGCATAAAAAGATCACGCGTCTATTTGCCAGCTGCATTAGAAGAAAGTATTTAAAATTTTAAATATTTAGTTTTCAAAATTTTAATACTGATTAAAATTAAAATTTTTAAATGCTTTTAAAAATTACATTAAAGATCAAATACAAGTGTTATCGCGATAATAGTAATGGTTTAAAAAAAGAAAGTTGAACAAACGGATGGAATTACAGAAGTCGCAATTTTTTTTTTTTTTCTAATCCAATTCTTGCAGAACTACTTTTTTTCACCGCAAATTATAGACAGAGCGTACTTTTTACGTGGTATATAAAATTCCGAACCCCTATTTGTTCGATCGGAATGCTTTGCGAATAGAATTTCCGAGTATTTTGTCCTCAGCGAAGGGTCCATTTCCCCGAAAAAAAGACTGAGACGGTTTGACCAGTTTTTTTCAGAGCGGGGAGGTGCCCGGTGTCCCGCCGCTCAGGAGACACCGAAGAGCGGGCGGAGCCGAGGGGAAAAAAGCACCGAGGGGAAATTGGCAAAAGCAAACAATCCCGTTTGATCATCGTTTTCGAATAATTTTTATTTCCTTCAGAAAAAAAATTTTTTTTTTCCTTCGGTAGGATGGGCTCGTTCGTTTCCGGTGATGTGAGTAGAAATAGCGTTTTTTAATGAGCTTACGACGAATTTCTTTTTCTTTTCTGCCTTCTTTTTTTTTTTTTTTTTTTCCTTAAAAGAAATCGGCGAAAAAGAGAGAAATACGAGCAGAAAAGCATGCCATTTATCGATTAATGACTATCATTATGAGATTTGATACAATTTCGGCTTTTTTTTTTTTATTTTCTAGTGTCCTCAATTATCTCTCTCCTACGCCAGAAATTTTTAGTGGAGGAACTCTTTTTTTCTTCTTCTTTTTAACTATACATATATATATATATATATTATACGTCTCTCTCTCTCTCTCTCTCTGTGTATGTGTGAGTGTGGTGTGTGTTTCAGAATTTGTGTGCTTTTTTTTTTTCTCATAGAAAATAAATAATTAAAATATTATTATAAGTAAACAGCATAATATCAATAAATTTTAATTGTAATAATTTTTATAAATAAATTAAAAATTCTAAAATAACCATAAGAATAAAACCCTATTAATTTTATTGCAGAATTTTAGGTCGCCTTTTTTAATCTTAAGAATATATATTATAATTATTTTTAATTTTTATATGATAATGTTAATAATTTTTAATTTTTAGAAAATAAATAAAGAGGTTTTCGATGCAAAAATTTAATTTAAAATAGACTGAAGAGAAACAAAAAAATTAAAAATGGTGTAAATTTTCATAGAATTCCAATGAAATTTTATTGTGAGGTAGATTTTGGAAAAGACGTTTTGTGGTCTGTAATTGATTACAATTATTTCCTTAAAAAACATTAATTGCATTGTTAAAATACTATGCGGTTGTAAATTAGGTAATTGTTGAGTTTCCCTAAAATCTCAAGCAGAACAACGGCGGCTAATTAATTGGAAGCTTGATCTTAGGTTTGTGATTGGCTGAGCTCGTACAAATTTTGAAAATAATTTCCAATTCAACCACGAACATTATTTCCTATTAAAGTATTTTTTAGAAAAGAATGAGTAATTGCATTGTGTCAGATACCTTGCTAGTATATTGTGTATCTTAATATTGCTGAGAACAGAAAAAAATATTAATAGCTAAGATGCCAATGTTCCAGGAGGCGAAATGTTCAGCGTATATAATAATCTAACTACAATTATTTATATTGTATTTCCTCATTGCTTGAGTAATCTTATCTGCAACAAATCCTAAATTGGAAGTGTTGAAGATAGTTGCTTATTTAAAGATTATTATTTCTTCATCGGCGCAACAGTCTTATGGTGGACCAAGGCCGTCTGCCTACTGGCAGATTTCGAGATAGGAGATGTTTGCTTTTAAGGTTTGGTTTGTCGCTCTACGGTCATCTTGTGCACACTTTAGGCTAAACAGACCGGGAACTACAGTTTAAAGTGGATTACGAACCACTACAAACATCCATGTCATCGCCGGGACTCGAACCCAAAACCTGTAGGACCAAACGCCAGAGCGCTAATCACTCTCTCGTGTTACTGTTTACTAAAATTAACTTGTTTTTTAAATAAATTTACAGATTTTTTGTTTGCTGAAATAAATAAAAATAAAAATTAAGTTTCAAAAGCACTGTAATATTAAAAAAAAAAAAAAAAAAAGTGTTAAACATCAAAATATGTATAGACATATATCACCTATGAACGCCAATAACAGTACGAATAAATTTTTTCGTCAATTCTATTTTGGCGCAATTTTACAATAAAAATAAAAAAATTTTTATTTTATTTAACTGAAAAATGAACCAATCAGAGTTTGTGGATTGTTTTTCGGTTACGCACTAGATAAAAATATAATAGACTCAGTAAAAAAAAAAAAAAAAAAAAAAGCGAAGGTATCAGAAATACAAACACACGTTTAATATGCATTCTGTCGAAGTCAAACAATCATATACTTTATGTATTATATAATTTAATATGAATGTATGGTAAATATATAATTTTACTTTAAAATGTTTTTATTCTGAACAGATTCTTATTGAAAGAATATTATATTCTTAAGAAATATTTTTATTTCTAGTGAGTGATTTTTACAGCTAACTACAAAAAACAATAAAATAAGGTACGTATTAGAAACTTGAAGGAAATGATAACAATACGAAGGATTATTTACACTTTGAATACAAAGCGTTATGTTTTGCAAATCAAGGTTTTATCATTTACAGACCAAAAAATAAATTAGCGCTAAAATCTAATAGTTTGTACACAAATTTCGAAGCTTGTTTTATTATAGAAAAGAAATTATTGAATCAAATTTTCAAATGTATCAAAATACTAGTTAGTGAAAGTTTAACGATTTATAAATGCTCAAAAACTTGTTAGAAGTATCTTTTAGATGACTATAATTGAACAGACCGAGCATCCTTTTTATCCTTTTTTAATGTTCTCCTTGGCAACATTTTAACCAGATATCGTTCGACGGCAACCATTACACATCGTCATTTAATGCGCATTAGTAAATTTTTTTCATGATGGAGAATATCTTAAATTGGCAGTTATTTCTGTACTCATAGGCTATACCTTGGTGTTAACTACTTTTAGTGCATTTTCTGCAGAATATCTGTCTGGTTCTTACAGGATCTTTCGGTGATTTGCGTCGAATCAATTCAGATTTATTGCCCTGGCTCTTAATCGAAAGAGCTTGTCAAAAGGAAGGTAAATAGTTTGCCATGGTTGAATAAACAAGATTAAGGTAAGATTTTTTTTCTTTATTTTTCGTTATTATAAGCGCAACTCATACATTGAATAATTTATCTAAATTTAAAATAACATTTAAATGATAATCTAAGTGATGCAAGCTAGGTTTTGCAATTTCAATGCAAACAAATATTGCTAATTTTATTAATGCCTCATTGCTTTTAATACGTTTTAAAGGCTATTTTTAATCTGAATCAAAAAGTTTTTATGAAATCTGCACGAAATTATCAATTGATCTATGTTTTTCGAACACAAAATGTTATTATGTGTTGTGAAGACATCAAAATCTTGTTCTTTGTTGATGGAAAAGTCTGTATGATTTAGTTTGTTTCCTTACGGTCATTTTGTGTACACTTTAGGCTAATTAGCACGGAACCTACAGCTTAACATGGATTCCCAACCCCTAACAAATATCGATGCCACCGTCATGATTCGAACCCGGAGCCTGTGGTATCACTGGCCAGAGAGCCAGCCAGTTGGCCATCAGAAAAGTCTGTAATCAAAGCAATTTTCTTACATCTGAAAATGAAGCTATGTTTGCAAACAGCAATTTTGATGGTTGGATTTGTCGCTCTGGTGCATAATGACCGAGTGGCTAGTGTTCTGGCGCTCAGTACCACAAGTTTCGAATTCGAGTTCTGGCGGTGCCATAGATGCTTGTAGTGGTTCAGAATCAACTTTAAGCCGTAATTCCCGGCTTCCTACCGTAGAGTGTCACAGAGCCCAATCAGACTTCTCACTCACATCATTCCCAAAGTGTAAAGGGGCAACTCAGCTTCAAGCGCAGTGATGTGGTGTGGTGTGTGGTTTGTCGCTCTACGCTTTGGGCTAATTAGACTGGGATCTACAGTTTAACGTGGATACCAAATCACTAACATCCATGCCAATGCCAGGATTCAAACCTTAAGCACCAAATTCCAAAGCGCTAGCCAATTGACCATCAGATCGCAGCTATTTCGTTGAAAATAAAGGTAACAAATCAGATTTAAAAGCTAATATTTTCTGTAACTTGAGTATATCTGAAATAAATCTTTCAAAATCTGAAATAATTAAATAATTTATCTTTGAAACCCTGAAAAAATAGTAGAGTATTTTCGATAAAATCTTCTTGTCAAAGTAAAACTTTATTGCTAATGGTCATTTAAATTCATTCACGTGTTTGAAAATGTGTCACAAATTATTTTCGTCATTTTTATTTACTTTTGTTTCCTTAAAATTTGGCTGCTTTATAAATTTATTGGTCAGGGGATTTATTTTTAATGCTATTTAATGTTATTAAACTAAATTTCGGTTATCAAAGTAAGCTTATTCTATAAAATTTATAAATTTAATCGGAAACTAATATTTTTTACTTATGCATTTTTTGTGCTATTTTAGATCCTATCAATATTTATAAGTAAATAATTCTTGTAAATTAAATTTACATGATTCTTTTTTAAATTAAACTATTATTGTAAATGTTTTTATTAGTTATTTCCTGTTACAAAATCATTTTTAATTATAAATGTTTTTTCTCGATAATATTTTCTTTTAAAATAAAAAAAAAAATAATAATAAAGCAAAATTATTTACACTAAAACGAGTGTACATGCTGAAAGTTTATATAAAATGTTTTTTTTTTTTTTTTATTGAAGCACAAAAATAATGATATTGAACTTTTATGAGCACACACAAATTTATTATAGGAAAATAATTACATAAAACAAAAAAGCTCCACTAATATCTTTCTAATGACTCAGCAGCAATTACCCTTGGTAATTATATCGCGCTTGAATGAATTATGTGTGTACAAGATTAGTCTAAATTTATTCTAATTAGAAATTAATAATGTAAAAATAATAACAGTATTAAAGTTAATCTTAACTACCTGTCAAATTTTTTTTCCTCCCGTATATGCGAGTGTGGGAATTTAAATTCAATATCATGAAAAATTGACAATTTAATTTGTTATTACTAAATATATTAAAAGTTGGTAATGATTGTAAAAAACCAGACATTATGTCATTACATAAATTACCGTAATTATGAAGCAATATCTCGAAATAATAAGAATAAAATGTTTTCAAGTTTAGTAAATGCTTTATCAAATTTTATGAAGTTAAACATGCAATAAAGATTAGTAGATTAATTAATTAATAATAATCCCTTAATTCACGCTGTTGTTGTTTTTCACATGTTGGGCATTGTAACTTGAGGACCGGCGCCATTATAATGACATAGAAGTGAAAGATTTAACCTTACCTTGGGGAGTACCAAATGGGACCTGCTACACTGCGCCTACATTTCACCGCAGCGATTTTGAACAAACGTCTTCAACATTTCTTTTTACTTCTAAGGGTTCAAACTCTCTTTCTCCTCCTCGAGTTACTTAGGTGCCTGAATGGCCGGGTGGCTAGGTCTCTGGCGCTCGGTACCACAAGTTTCGAGTTCGAGTCTCGGCGGGGCCATGGATGTTGGTGCTTCGGGATCCACTTTAAACTGTAGAGGTCCCGGTCTGTTTAGCCCAAAGTGTGCAGAAGATGACCGCAGAGAGACGAACCAAGCCAAACCTAGAGATACTTAGCGGCCTGGTGGCCAAGTGGTTAGCGCTCTGGCCTTTGGTACCACAGGTCCAGGTTCGAATCCTGGCAGTGGCATGGATGTTTGCTAATGGTTCGGAATCCACTTTAAACTGTAGGTCCCGGTCTGCTTAGCTCTCGGGTGCACAAGATGACCGTAGAGCGACAAAGCACACCAAACCTCCTCGAGTTAGCGGCCTGGTGGCCAAGTGGATAGCGCCCTGGCCTTTTGTACCACAGGCTTCAGGCTCGAATTCTGCCGGGGTAGGGATGTTTGTGAGTGGTTTGGAATCCACGTTAAACTGTAGGTCTCGGTCTAATCAGCCTAAAGTGTGCACAAATGATCGCAGAGCGACAAACCAAATCAAACTTCCTCGAAGTAAGAACATTCTGGCTAACAGATTTAACATTCCATCCCTGGTAAAAACACTGTAGCTAGATTCGGTTTCGCTCTACTGATTTCAAATCCGTTTTCTGCTATTCGTAAAAAATACGCGTTATTCATCAGGTCAATCTTCCAATCAGCTGTTCATTTTTTACATTAATCGATCTTTTATAGAAAATCGATAAAAACAAAAAAAATATTATTCGATTGGATTTTCATTTTTCTGTAATTTCATCAACACTTGGATGGATTCTACATACGACATTTTAAATATCTTAGGTTTTTAATTTGAAATTTAAAACTTTTTCCAGGTTATAAGCACAGTTAAAAAAAAAAATGGATAAAGTTTTTAAAAAGGAATAAACGTTTTAAATAGACCACAAAATGAAGCAACAACAACAGAAAAATACATTGCAAAACGAAAATCGAAAATTTATCGATGAGCCACATATAACAAAATTACAAAAGGAAATGAATGCCAGTTAAAATAATTGGTTTAAAAATAATGGAAGTATTTTTCAGAGAAAATTGACCTGCGCTTAAATAAAAAGGCACAGCGAAAAAGAAGAAAAGCGGTGTTTATTGTAATCATCTGGGTTTCGATGCAGCGACTAGTCTTGGATCACTCTACCATATCAATGCTTTCAGCAAAAAAAAAAATCCATAATATCGAAATTTTTCTTCAAACATTCGTCTGGGATTGACTCAATTCAAATATATTATAAAGTAGCAATTTTTATCTAGTTAAATGAAGGACAACAATTTCAACAATGTCTCCCTTCAGTAATTATAAAACCAAATCCCTTTCGAGTGAATACCATCTCTTATGAACGTATTATTTTAAAAATGCAGGATAGTTTTCCTGAGGTTATTTGTCTAGACATAGATATATAGCGAATTATTCTGGATGCACCATGATGAGAGAGCTAACCCACATTCTGAATGAAACTTCCATTTACGTACAACTGCGGCCTGATGGCCAATAGACTAGCATTTTGGCTTTGGTACAAGGACTTCAGGTTTGAATCCTGGCGGTGGCCTGGATGTTTTAGTGGTTTGGAATGCATGTTAAACTGTAGGTCCCGATTTAATTGGCCTAAAGTGTGCACAAAATAACCGTATAGCGACAAATAAAACGAAATTTTCTTACAACTAAATGATTCATTATTCCCCCTCGAATTTAATGGTTATAGGAGGATGGGGCTGGTAGCAGAGTGACTAGCTCTCTGGTGCTCGATGCAACAGGTTTCGGGTTCGAATCCCAGCTGTGTGATGGATGTTTGTAATGGTTAGGAATCCCTTTAAACCGTAAGTCCCAATCTAATATAACTGTAGAGCGTTGGTTGTATGGCTGACAAACCCGTGAAATGAAAAATCTCCTGTCTCGAAATCTGCCAATAGGCAGATTCTTGGACCATCATGGGACTGTTTCGCCAATGATGAAAGTAATGGTAATAGACTTGGCAGAGGGAAGCATTGGCTCAGGAACTTCACGTTTCTCTTCACATGTCAAAACTCAAACCCATCGCGATATCTACCCTTAATTTTAATATCTTATTTAATTTCTAAGGATAAAGTGTATCCAATAAAAAAAAAAAAATACACATTAAACTGAATTGGCTTTTCCTCACTTGATGAAATCAGTATTTAAAAAGAAAGAAAAGGGTTGAGTGAGTTTATACAGATGTGTGATGGCATAAGTAGCTTTTCGTACACGACTGACAGATGTTAAACGCCGGACAAGTCAATCAGAATAATAAAAACAGTCTTTCGAATCAATTAGATACGAGTGTTAAGGCGGGACAGAAGAGAATCAAGGCCAATGCGAATCCCTGTGCACATTACTCCAGATTTTTCGGTAGCCTTTTCTCCATCATCGGAATATTAGCAACCGTGGAAATGATGCTTGGGAAGTGGTGGTGGGTGTGTCCGTACAGGATGGCGATCATTATGGCTTCCGGTTCTCTGTGTGTCTTTTTTCTAATCCAACCCATTTGTATGCCCCTCGTCCCAGCCACTTCTTCACGCTTCGCGTCTCTCTCAGGAAGGCCTCAGATGCGAGGGAATTCCTCTCCTTTCTAATGAGAGGAATTGCGTATTTTGGGCAATTTATGGCCACTTTACCTGTTCTTCCCCAGAAATGGGGCCTGAATGGAATAATAATAACAACAAGTGAAAAATAAAAACAAGAAAAGGACAGGAAAGAAAATTACGGCCGATGTAGTATAAAGGGAATGGAAAGGGTGATGTGGATTATGTGGGAATTAGAAAGGGTTTTTCTGTCTCTCTCGCACACAGGAAGTAGGAAATATGGATTCTTCCCAAGTGAGATATCGAAAAGGGCAAATGTGTTTTGGTGCTTCGCAGAAAATTCGTTGGTTTATCTCTCAACTGAAATTGCTCGGTCGTTAGATTTGAGTAGTGCATTATTGAACTTCTCAGAATTAATGCCAATACGAAATAAATAGTTAATGACATATCATGATATTACCTATCTTATTTTTCAGTTAATGAGCAATATTTGTAAATATTCAATAAATTATGATCTACTTTACTGGAGAGATTTCGAAGAACTGATAGAAAATATAAATTAGTAAATATATTATAGGATTTTTATGCAGAAGAGAGGGAAACAGGCATTGTTAGGTAAATTTTAAATAAATACATTGCTCCTTACCATGTATACACGTGTAGTTAGTATTTTTGCTTTGTTTTCAGAGCCAAGTCAGAAGTTTATAATATCTCATCAATAAATTGGTTTATACTTGTTTAATTATTATTGTCTTATGTTCACCATTTATGAATTGAGATCTAAGGATATTTTTTATTTATTCATTATTTGGTATTTATTTATTGTGTTTATTATTTGGGGACCTGATGGCCGAGTGACTACCTCTCTGGCGCTCGGTGCCACATATTTCGGGTCCCGGCGGTGCCATGGATGTTTGTAGTGGTTCGGAATACACTTTAAACCGTAGATCCCCATCTAATATGGCTGTAGAACGTTGGGCGTAGGACTGACAATTCTACCCCGTAAAAGAAGACATTTCTCGTCTCGAAATCTGTCAGTAGGCAGACGGCCTTGGTTCACCATGGGGCCGTTGCGCCGATGATAATGATGTTTATTATTTATTTCGAATATATAACGTTTTAATACCGATTGGGCTGTTTTTTTCCCAGTTTGGAAAAATGAATCAATGTCGATTTTCTCTAGGCATATAGGACATTTTATATCTATAATTAAGCAGTTAATGTTAATCAATATCCGCATACATATTTTAGATTTAATCAAAAAAATTCAGATAATTCAAATGTATGTAAATCTTTACTGTTTATTCAAATGTACATAAATATTAATGCAAAAAATAATTCAATTATTTCACAAACCTTTTCTTAAAATGTTTAATCTTTTAAATAATAGTATTCAAATGATGAAACATTAATTTTGTATATAAAGAACAGAATTGAACTATTAAATAATATTTTTTCAAAACATATTAAAGCACGCCATTTATTTTGTTTTTTTTTTATTTTCATTTTGATAACAAGGAAAATTAACAATGTCGTTGTTCACTCGATTGTAAAATATTGTTTAAAATGCACAATGCGCCGAATGAGGTCATCGTTATAATGTATGTAAAATTATTCTCCGAAATAAAAAATCCATTCAATTTATCACATGGATAAATGAATTAAGCATATTATGGGAATTTGAAAACAACAGACCAGTAATCCCACAGAGAAGCGATGTAGATACCGTATGTTGTGAAATTGGGTAATTTGAGCCTTGTTGCGGGGAGACATTGAAAAACAAAAACGAACGGTGGTCGGAAACAATAAGGAATTGTCATCCCGGAGAGAGGGGGAGATTTAAGATGTGATGAGATAAAAGTGACCCGCAAACAAATGAAAACTGTTGTAATAAGCAACGTAAAACAATTGATTTTCAAAGGTTTCTTCTTTTTTTCTCTCTCAGCAGAGAAATTGTCAGGATTCTCAGTGTGACGAAACAAACCTATTCGCGGTCGAATACAACAAGGAGAAATTACACGCTATAGTAAATATGATTCCTAAGTGTTACGATGGATATTCATGCAACTACTGTCACTGTTTCTCTTCACACTCGAATAAGACAGTTAAAGGTGCTATTTAAACCATCTTGTTGACAAATTCCTAATTTTGGCTATCTTACTTATAACTGTATCATTTTGAGAGTGATAAAAATTGTAAATTATTTTAGTTTTCTTTTCAAATATGTTTTCATTTATTTTTTTAATTACATGCTCAAGAATGGTGAGTTTGGGTTTGGTTTGTCGCGCCCATCTCTGACATTGATACGGAAACCTCTACTTGGTATCTCTTTGATTTTTGAACAAAGTTTACTTTGGTTCTGGAGCTTAACGCAGAACCAATCAGGATACTCTTGCCTTTAATAAAAATTTTTGTTGGATATGTATAATATTTATAATATTCCCGGCGAAGGATTAACGGATGTTTGTAGTGCTTCGATTCCTTTTTAAACCGTAGGTTTGGTTTGGTTTGTCGCTCTACGATCATTTTGTGCTCAGTTTAGGCTAATTAGACCGGAAACTACAGTTCAACGTGGATTCCAAACCACTAACGCCAAACCAAACCAAACCAAACCTAAAACACTACGAATAAGCTTGGCGGCATACAAATTTATTACGTTCATTCATGATGCAAATATGGGCACTTTAATTTCGATTCCCTTATTGACTTGAAAGAGAACTCTAGATAATTATCGAAAATATTTATTGAAATTCACTTTAAAATCACCAAATCACTATGTTAACGTTGGTTTCTTTTGCTGTCCCAATTTGCAACAAATGCTTTCAGGGACAGCAATATGGGAATTTGCTTCCTTCCTGAACACCGCGAATAGGCTTGGAGGCTTACAGATTTATTACATTCATTTATGATAAAATATGGATACTTTAATTTCGACTCACTTATAGCCTTGAAAAGGAACTCTAGATAATTATTGAAAAATTTTAAGAATTCATTTGTGCTAATCTTAATATTAATGTAACATTTACAGATGAGATATTCATTAAAAATTGCAATTATGTATCATCAAATATTAATCGATTAATAAGGAATACAATAAACATATTTATGTGTAGAAAATTGTTCTGACAACATGAAAAGGAATTAAATATCTAAGGACTTTAGATAATTTTTAAATAGCATTACAACAAAAAAAAATTTCACCAAGTATTATATCCAAACTACTAAATCCTGTATTTTTAAAAATTGCGGGGAACTGATATCAATTATCAGCTTTAATCTTTTAGAGTTATTGTGATTATAAAAAAAATTCCACTGAGAACAACAGTTAAAAAATGTTTTATTCTGATCATCCCATTTTTAATGGTAATTCTCAATTTATCAACCAAAAATTAAATAAAGCAAAATTTCAATTCATTAATAAACTAGTGTTCGTAGTAATTGGCTTCAATATTAATTTTCAAAGATTGGTTTGTCGCTCTACGGTCAATTTTTGTGTGCAAATTTTGGTCTAATTAGCCTAATTAGATAGGGACCTGCAGTTTAATGTAGATTCCTAACAATTAACAAATATCCATGCTACTGCCAGGATTCGAACTTGAAGAATCAAAGGCCAGAGCGTTAGCCAATTAGCCACCAGGCTGCTGTAATTTTCAAAGAGAAATTGCATGTTAAAGAACTACAAAATAGTAAGAGAAAATCATAATATTAAATAGATTTTTATTGAAATCCAAATTTGATTAATGAAAATACACAGATAGAATTATTATAGGCATTATTTTATGGAATCAAATTAATTTTAATTCAAAATGAAAATCTGAGCAATTTAATCTTGCAAAAATCGGACATTAATTTGCAGTTATTTGTAATCAGTTCAATATGTCTCCATACATAATGAAAGAATAGGATAAGTATGCAAAAACTGTATAAGGAAATTCCGGTTTAAGAATTAATAATAAAAAAAAATAATCCTATTTACAAAACATGCTGAAACAATTACAATATCTATTCAATGTTTTTTGTTTTAAAAATAAAATTAACTCTAGGCCCAAAGAAAATACTTACATAAAAAAAAAAAAAAAAAAATAGAATTTAAACTCAAACAAAAATTCGAACATCAAAAGATGCTGTGTAAATAAAAAAAATCCATTATTATTATTTATAATAATATTTATTATATAACAGACTCATTATTATTTACAATAACAGTAAGAATCCTCATGCACTTGTATCTTGTCATAAAAGAAAACGCAAGGCGATTTTAAATTATACTACAACTACTTAACTGCAACGAATTAGGGAAATTTTCGCCAATAATAATTACAGAGGATAAATGTATAACTATGTGTAAAACGTGAGTAATTTCAAGTTCTTTTCCTTTCAAAAAATTAAAGAGGACAGCAGGAAATTTTTTCGTGTGCTTTACTTCCACCGAGTTTTCCTCGTACACAATTTGTAGATTCCTTTTTTCTCACACTTTTTATGTTAATTGTTCCATTGCCGTTTGTTTTTAAGAGCAAAACCCATCTTATCTGTATTTATGATATAAAGCAAATACGGAAATCTCTTCAAGGAAAAGTTTTTTTTCTTCCATAATTTATTTTATATGTCTTCATTTAAAAGATTGAAATGATGGAATTACTGTAATGACAAGATTATTATTTATTGTTGGTAGGAAATGGTGAAACATCCAAACCAAATATCTTTGTAATAAAACATAATGTAATTCTGATTTGTCGAGTAATTTAAGCAATTAAAAAACAGTCGAATTCTAATTTACTTAAATCTAATACTATTATTATATTTTATAATAGATGTGAAAGTTCCCTATTTAGGAAATTGGGAAATACTTTAATTTTGGAGCATCATTATTTTGATATCCTAGAATCACCAATTTTAAGTGCCGTTTCTCTAACTATAATTCTAAAACTATATATAATATTAATCTTATTCATTTTTAAAGAATAATTTGTATAGATATTAAAAAATAATTAAAATAACATGATTGTTTATTTGTTTAAAGTATTTTTTTTAGCGTATAAATTTTTTTTTGTTTAAAATGAAAAAAAATCGTGTTACTGAACTAAAAAAAAATTTATATATACTTAAAAATTTTTTTAACTAAAATTTATTTACATTTTTTTTCACCTTACTTTTTACTTAAAATTATAGATGTTTTTAATTCTATATATAAAGTTATACATTGAACAATTATAGTTATAATTATGGCTTTATATATATAATTATATATAAAAAAGTTAAAATATTTTTTCTTTTTAAAAATTTCTTGTTACTTTTTAAATATTTTATTTTAAAATTCTCTTCGAAAAAAAAATTAAATAGTATTAACAGCATGAAACTAACAAAATATTATCTTTAAGGTAATTGTAATATGAAATTTATATTGTGAATTGTATTGTGAAATTTTTTTTTTTTTTTCATAACAATCATGTTATATTTCATCTTCAAGTTTTCGTGAATAATACATGCATTTTTATCGTATTAAATAATTCAGAGAAAGTTTGACTATAAGATTTTATATTAATAAACTTTTATTGTAAACATAAGTAAACTGCAGTACATTTCATAAATTGGTTATAATAACAAGCATACAAAATGTTTGACTTATTTAAGAACATATAAAATCAAAATATTTGTTGTAGCATGAAATATTTATTGATCTTATTTATCAAAATGATGGATAATTAATAAAAAAGTAATTTCATAAAAATATAAAAATTTGTAGTGTGCGGGTTGGGCAACTAGATTGTAACTGTATATGATTGGGTTGAGACACTTGAGGCACAAATTGGAGAATTCGCAGCTTTACACTCAGAAAAAACGCATACATTCAATTATAGATGTACAATATTTAACACATTTAAAGACATGAGATATAATACAATTGGCATGCGCATGCTTGACAAGGCAGGTAAATATAAAGCAACCAATCCTTTTATACAGGATTGTATTTATTTCCTTCCTTTTTCTAGAAGCAACCCGTATGTCTTTCCTGTGTATAATCGTATCAAACTGCTGTTGCCTCCGTGATGCAGTCTGGGTAAAGCTGAATCTTCTATGAATTTGTCATTGAATTCCAAATGACTTTTGAACAAATGGCCTACATTTGAAATCAACATTTTATAATTTATACTTAATTTTGTTTCTGTTTTAAAACTTTTTTTTTTTTTACATTAAATAAATACTTTTAGTAATCTTAATAAATCTAGTAAAACTTATTTTATAAATTTAGTAAAATTATAAATTAATAAATCTAGTAGACCTTTCATTATTTTTAGAATCAAAACAACTAAATGTAGGGGGAAAATGAAAACATTGGCAAATAAAAAACTGACAACTTTCAATTTTTATATTGAGAAAAATGAAAAAGGTTTATAAAATATACCTGAAATGTATTCATTTGGAGTCCAAATAAATAACAAATTTACATCTCTCTATTTAGAAATATTTTCAAAACACTTCACAACTACATTGAATACTATGACAGTAACGTAAATAACTTTAAGAATAGATAAATGTTTTGAATCGTTGTTGTATCAATGAAAAACTGTTGTTTTTAAGTAGTTTCCTCTAGATTTTTTCAGCGTTTTTCCTCAAAGTCTAATCTTGTTTTATACATTTCCTTTCGTAAAATTTTTTAAAAGATCTTTTTTTTAATCGTATGTTAGTTACGTATGGATTTCCTTTCCTAAATTCTGTCAAGCATCTGATTAAAAAAATGTATTTGAAGTAGCTTTCCAGCATGCTTCTTAAATGTCTTTTTATTTAATACTATTTTTCAGATACTTTTATTCTTTTATTTTTTTTTAAGCAGATGCTTTTCTTTAATGTGTTGTTTCATTCTTTAGATTATATAAGCTTAATCTATATATATAAGCATATATAGATTATATATAATCTATATATGCTTATATATAGATTATATCTATATAGCTTGTTTCTTTCAAAAGAATATATAAGCATTTCAATACGAGAAAATTAGGACCACGTGCATGGGAAGGGCTTTTGAAAAATATGTAATATATTTTTTTATTTGGTTAGCATACTAAGCTATGTTTTAATATTTTATTAATAATAATTACTTTTTAATTTTGTCACAAAATTATTAAAATCTCCTAAGATTTTTACCCTTACCCTTTTATTAAAATAAAAAAGAGAAAAGAAGAAAAAAAAAAAAAAAGAAAAAAAAATTTAATTACAATATATTTAAAATTAATAATTAAATATGAAATGAATTCGTATTCGAGTTTTCTCCCATACGATTCCCAAATGCGGGTTAATTTCCCCCAAAAGCCCTCCCAGACGGCACTGCCCTCCTTCTTCAGCGTCACGGAGCCAAGCCAGACTTTTACCTACGGGTGCTCCCTCACAACAGATGCTGCCGCCCCCCTTTCGCTTTCCATGAGACCACATGGGTTCTTGGACTTGGTCTAGATGTTGCTGTCTACGAAGTGGGATAAGAAGAGAAAGATTGATTAATAAAGGTAAATGCAATTTACCTTTATTAATCAGCCTGGCAGATCTGATAATAACTTTAGGTACGAAGTAAAGTGTTGACGAATATAAAGCTGCAATGATGGGTATGGGTGCAATAAGTTCATAGTTGGGAAAATTTTTTCATTGAGCTGAATCAGATGTGGTAAGAAATTGTGAACTCTTCAGATGCTACCTTTGGATTTTCTTTCATTTTGTATTGGGGTGGAAAAGGTGGATGAAGGATAGCAGGTTTCTTCAGAGTATCTTGGATTATTCGATTCTGCTACATGCCTGCCACTGTAGTGGCAATTGATTCCAAATGAAGGTGCACGGCACATGAAAACACTACTGGTTTATTAATTGTCCATTTTGCATTCTCGAAAGAAATTTTATTTTTATAGTATTTTGTACAGAAAATCTTCTTGTCTTTCTAGAAAATCTTTGTACAGAATGTCTTCTTTTTTATATATATTTGGAAATCCTAGTTTTTTTTTTTTTGTTTAACTAGCAACTTCTCAGAAAAAGTTTTGATTATTATTGATTTAAAACTAATACTTACTTATAAATAGTGCGATATTGTCTTGAGCTTAACTGAAACAAACATAAATTGATATATATATGCTGATAAATGCACTTTTACTTTTCACATCCTCATCCTCTTTTCCTCGAGTCCCCCCCCTAAGGAAATAATTAAAATCGTAATTCAAAATACTACTGGTCCTAATTATCTTTAACATACTTACTACAGCACTTTCCACTTTTTTTTCAATCCATCGAAAATTAAAATTCACTACCCACCTAATATATCTTATCTATTTTTTTTCGGACATAAAAGGGCATCTTTCACGTGCCTACTCCCTTTCAACAATTATTCATTTTTTGCAGAAAAGACAATGCTCGGCGGAAACGAGCGCGCGTTCCACATTTTGGGAGTCTCATCTGTGACACTAAAACACGAGGTTCGGGTTTCCACGGATCCTTTACTTTCTCTCTCTCTCCCCATTCTTCATTGTGCGAGCCGGTGACCTACGACCCTCACCTTACGTGAGGAAACCTCTCTATGCATGCGAGTCGGGGAGGATTTATCTTCATTTTCTCTGCCACAATGGGCCATGAAAATCTAATTAGCTCTCCAACTGTTTATTGTGGTTTTTTTTGGAGGTGTTCCGAAAGCAAGGCGAAACAGAACAAGGGAAAAAAGAAAATGGAGTAACGGTTTTGCTGGGGAAAAAAAAAAAACCGTGTTAACTGTATGTTTATTGTTATTATTATTGTTTTGAAGATTAAAAAAAAAAAAAAAAAAAGCGTATTGTTGCAGATATGAGTGAAAATACAAATGATAACAACAAAAGTCTCAAATTTTTAAAATGGTGAGAAGTTTAAGATATCAAAACCAAAGTTGAAATTATAACGAAATTTATTCTGTATGTAATTATCATCATATAATTTTAATATATGCATTTGAAATTCGGGGCTTAGCCAAATCTGTGAAGACCGCCAGTAAATTTTTGAAAGAAAACGTTTGGGAAGGATCTTCTACTTCGTCAGCACTACAGCCTTTTTCAGGCCAAGCCAGATCAATTGGCTAGAGCTCTGACCTTTGGTGCTTCACGTTCCAATCTTGGTGGTGGCATGGATGTTTGTGAGTGGTTCGGAATCCACATTAAACTGTAGGTACCAGTCTAATTAGCCCAAAGTGTGCAAAAAATGACAGTAGAGCGACACACCGCCCCAAACCTAGACCCTTCTGATCTCTTTTGACTGAATCAACCCATCTGTTGAGAAAGATCTTAATGCAAATGGTATAGGAAGGATATAAATGCAAATGGTATATGGTCAAAGGAGATGCAACCATAATCCTGGAATAAATACGTAATAAAATTGATACAGTGAATAATGAAGGGCGGGTGGTCATCTTATTCTCCTGCTTGTATTCTTCAAATATTTTTAGAATACTTAATCCTCCCCCAAAAAAAAAAAAAAAAAAATATTGCTTTAAACCAATGGAAAAAATATTCGATAAACGCCTTAGATTTAAATGATTGTCCATACGACTACTTGATAGTAATAGAAATATTATTAAGAACTGTTCAAGATGGAATAAATACATTAAGAAGCCTACAAACCATAAGAAATTGTCCTGCCATTGATGCTGATGAAGATTTTCAAAATTAATCATAAAGTTTCTTATGAAATATATTCTCTTAATAAACTAAATATCACAATTGATACGACCCCTCGTCATAATATCCGAACCGAGAAGACATGATTGACAGTAATCAGCATAAGTCAAGCAGAAAAAAATTTTACACAAAGGAAAACTGTATAATATTAAAATAAAATAACACAAATCATACCTTATTTAGTATTTTTATAACTATACATCTTTTTTTTTTTTTCCAAATCATAAATTGCATTTTTTCTGCGAATGATCCTTTTCTATCCCAAAACTCAACACATTGAAAAAAAATTTAACCTTTTGGATTAATTAAAACTTAGAATCAATTTTGTCAATCGAAAAAATGCTAATTAAAAAAGTAATTAAATTTAAATGAAATGCAGCAACTTCTAAGTACTGGATATTAGTATTTTGAATAAATACATCGATGAAGAAAAGTTTTGTTAATTGGCATATGACTCATAGGGCCTTGTAAGATACGAAAAAAAATTTTTTTAATAGAATAGTTAAATAATAGGAACAAAGAATAACTAAATTTTTATTTATCAAATTTGTATATAAAAAAAAATACACAATTTATGCATTCATAAAAAATGTTCAAAAAATGTAATTGCCCGTATAAAAAGGAGTTTAAAGATATGATTTCCTTTAATGCAGAAGTAATGCCGCACACTAGGACCTGATGGCAGAATGACTAGCGCTTGGTACTACAGATTACTGGCTCGAGTCCTTGCGGTGCCATGGATGTTCGTAGAGGTTCGGAGTCCACTTTAGATCAGGTCCTACGGTTTAATAGGAGTGTAGAGAGTTGGGCATAGGGCTGAGAACCCTACCCCGTAAAAAGAAAGCATCTCCTGTCTCGGAAATCTGCCAGTAGGCAAACGACCTTGACCCACCATGGACTGTTTTGCCAATGTAGAATAAGAAGAATTTCGCACACTTGAGGCATGGAATCTCTGAAATTATTAAGAAGAGACTGATGCACGCATTGCTGAGCATTGTGAGTCTTGGCTTTATTGTCGATGAGAAAATTCACCCTGATTTCTGCAGCGTAATTAGGACCCTACATGTTCAACTCTTTTTCATATTTCAATGCTATCTATATTAAATAATGGACATAATTGCGCTATTGCTGACGATGTGCAATTTATCATCACTCATCTGTTGGATATCAGGGGTCTCCAAACTGCGGCCCGCAGGCCAAATCCGGCCCTTCAGTGTCGTCAATCCGGCCCGCGACAGCGTATAGCATATTGTTGCTGTAATAAGTTGATAAAAAAAAAAAACACAGAATGGTAATAACTCGGTTTTGTTGACTTGCTTAATGACAAGCATAATAAGCAAAAATTTAACTTAAGCATAACAGCTAACAAATGATTGAAATGAATCCCACTAACAATATAAACTAGTGAACATCCCGCGGTTACCCTCTGTAGTTATGTTGGGGTAAAGAGTATCGCATATGTATGCGTATCGATGTTTGGGATGTATATATCGTGAATCAAACATATGAGTTTTATCCTGAAAATCCCTCAGGAACGGAAAAAGCTAAATTAACGCGAATGAAACCGCGGGGTATCCATTTGTAAAAAAATACTAATGAGATTTATGTAATTGTGATTTTTCATTGACAGTAATTTGTAGTTAGCAAGAGTATGCTCGCTCAGAGCGTGTACTCGGCGACTAGTCTAGAAATTATAGATAATGGCAGACAAATTAAAACGATTTTGGCCCTTGGTACTTACTGGAGTAAACAGTATGGCCCTGAGGCTGGAAAGTTTGAAACCCCTGTGTTGGATGAACAATAAGGTGGCAAAGAGGATTTCTAGTGGGCGCTAAAATTAAAAAAATGTTTGATGAACATCCTATTAACAACAGTTTTACTCTGATATTTCTATGCATTTGTCTCATCGAATTTTGATATTTAAAGCAATTTCAGAACAGTCTAAAAAAATTTTAACTTTGAAAAAAGTACGTATTTTTTTAATAAAAAGTTCGAAAATTTCGATCTCAGAACTGATGTGTGATATACTGTTTTAAAGCGCATAACTTACTATTGAATCATCCATGATTAATATCAAACATCATTTGAAGTTTTTGTGTTGACCCAAAATGTAACGTGCCAATATGCTGAGAGATAGAAAATTGAGTAAAATACACACAAATTAAGAAACGGGAACTAATTATGCAATTAGAAAAGGAGATAAACGTTGAGTCATTTGGAGTAACCGAGATAAAAAAGACAAAAAGGAATTTGGACTTGTGGTATGCGACAACCAATAAAAGAAAAATAGAACCAGTCGACTTAGATTGATTAAAGAAAACACTGCATTGGTTCTATGACTGAACTTGAGAAGATGTTTTATGATGACGAATTTGGTTTGGGAATACAGTTGGCTTTAAAACAAAAATTAAAACAAAGTTGAAAATTTTAAAAAGAAATTATAAAACATTTATAAATTTATTATAAATGGAGTCGAAAACAAAACAAATTCCTAAATTTGTAAATCTACGTAAACCGATTTGATTCCTACGATTGGATCCGATCGAAACGAAATTGATATTACTGATAATGCGGTAACATTTCTTGTGGATGACCATTGATACCATAAGATTACAATAAGATGCTATATATGTCTATATTTAAATAAGGTAATGTCTTCAACTTAATTCATACTAAACAAAAAAATGCATTTATTTAACTAACACTGATAAGTTTTGATCGATTTCTTTTAAGGTAAAGGTTTCTCGAAACTATTAGTAATGAACATTTGTGTTCCTTTAAAAATGGATGAGCATTTTATTATACATTGTCCAAATTATTAGTAACGGACATTTGTGTTCCTTTTTAAAAGGAATAAGCATTTTATATAAAATCCTTTTAACTAAGTAATCTGGAATATTTTTGAATGCGACAATAAGCCAAACACGCTTAATTTGAAAAGTCCAAGAATTAGCGTTACAATTTTTTTGATTATACATACTACTGTGTGCAAATAGTAAGACCAATTTTAAATTTAAAATTCTCGGGGCTTATGGAATTTCATTTTTTTGATTGCTGGCATCCTTGACATCTGTGCGAAATTTGACGTCAAAATATTTATTAGTGTTTGAGTTACGCTTGGCTTTGTGAGACACTAAAACTTACTCCGGCGATTTTTGAAATGTGTGAATTAACTAGGCAAAGAACTTGCATTAAATTTTGTTTGCAGAAACGTATAGAATGTTGCAGAAGGCATTCAGTGAGCATTCCTATATCGGAAATAAATAAATGTTTAGAAGTGGTATAAACAGTTCAAAGAAGACACAGAAAATGCGTTGAAGACGAAGATCCCTCTGGTCGACCATCAACCTCAACCGACAAAGATCATATCCAAAAAAATTAAAGATTTTGCAAATCGTCGATTTCGTAGAGACCTTGCTGCTGATGTTGGAATTTCAAAAATCTATTTTGGATCTCAAACACCGTTTTCAATATCCTCCATTAAATTAATCAGTTTAATTAGATTTTTTTGATTTTCTGAATTAAAAAACAAACAAATATTTTTTTAAAAAGCTAGTAATTTGAAATGTTTTTAAGAAGTTTTAATGCATTGCCCTAATAAAAAGGTATCAAAATATCCATTAATCAACCTAAGTAACGCAAAAGATGCATTAATGTAAAAACAAACAAATTTAGTGTTCCAAAAAAACTTAAATTTTTATTAATGGGATATTAATTAAATTATTAATTAAATATCCATAATATGTTATTTTAAAAATCAGCTTTTCTTTAATAGCTTCAATTTATACCTTGAAAGATAATTTAACTTTTAAATGTAATTTGAACAAATTTTTTCTCTTTATTTATTTTCCCATATTAGTAGAGAACGAGAGAATCACTACTGAATACTTACTGAGAATTAATCCTAAGAACGCGAGAATTAAGTGATTGCACACAAATTAATTCCCTATTTTTATAAACAGTTAAATCAATCTTAAATGATACAAAAGATGTAAATATGCTGGATAAATCTGGAAAAATATTCTGTCGTAAAATTGTATTATATTATATTATATTATATTATATATATATATAATATAAAGATATCTCCATTATTTTTTTTTTGTAACGCGTCAAATCTCGATTCTTACCAAAAACACTGAATACGCCAGCTCACATTCCATTGATTCTTCGTGACTTTTTCGCCAAAAATGAGACCCATATCCTTCCACAACTACCGTATTCACACCGTGCGACTTTTGGCTATTCCCTAAACTCAAAAGACCACTGCGGGGACACCGTTTTGAGTCGATTGAAGAGATTCAACGTGAATCGCCGCGCGCTTTGAAGGCCATCTCTGCCGATGACTTTTTAGCATGCATTGAGGATTGAAAAAACATTGGCATAAGTGCATTGTCTCCGGAGGGGATTACTTTGAAGGCGATGAAATAAATTTGGGTAAATAAATAAAGACTTTTTGAAAAAAAAATTGGTCTCACTTTTTGGGCACAGTAGTAGATGGGTTTCGTGCTCCAACTATGCATATCACGAAGAGCTCATCGAGCAATTGTCTTCCAGGGGGACTTTTAGGGGTGATTGTCCCACTTTTGGTTTTAATGAAAGAAACGGTGGTAAATGCCTAACAGGCAGTTTTGTGTATTGATGCGAGCCACTAATACGTATTGTTACAATCGCCAGTGAGTTTTCTCATTTCTAAAAGCAGCGACTGCAATGGAGGCTGCTAGAAGATTCAAGATTAAGTCTCATTACCACCGGGCCATGCTGCATTTCGCGTGAGAAAACTTTGCGTTTAATATCAAAGAATTTGTTGTTTGGATTTAGAAATAATTCGGTCTTTTAAGATCGTTCAATGATTGCATAAAAAAAAAATGCTTGCATACTTATTCGTTCTTTGACGTTTCTAAATTCTTGTACCAGTTTATTGTTTAGAAATAAATATTTTGAAAAACTCCTTTGTTTCTATAAATGGCTGTAAAATTTTAAAACGAAATGTTTGAAAAATTCCCATCGATGCGGATTTTTTAATAGACAATCATTTTCTACAGAATTTGCAAACAAAGAAACAAAGTAAATAAATAAATAAAAAATTACTATACATATTTCTTTTCTCACTGAAAGATTTCAGCAAGCCTCTTTTCAAACTTCATCTCAATTACTATAATGGTTTATATAGTTTCTATTTATTACTTTTCTGCTTAGTTTGTTACTTCCTACGCAGCAACTTCAACTATTTATTTTTTAAAAAAGTAGTTGTTTATTTAAATGTAATATAATTATCTAATAAAAATACAAATATTTACAAACAAAATGTTTTAAATTTACAAATGTGTACAGCCCTGTAACACTGAAAAAAAGGATAGAAAACATTTAACCTACGAATGATTATATTCTTTTTTAAAAATGTTTTAAGTTCTTTAAAAACGCGTTAGGATGCATGGCTAACCAACCAATGTTATTTTAAACGAATTCGCATCCTTGAAATAAACAATAGTTTAAAATTGTTACTTAAACACCGAGTTGTTTTCTAATATCCTCCATTAAATTAATCAGTTTAATTAGATTTTTTGTTTTATATTTTTACCTATTTTCTGAATTAAAAACAAACAAATATTTTTTTTTTTAAAGCTAGTAATTTGAAATGTTTTTAAGAAGTTTTAATGCATTGCCCTAATAAAAGGTATCAAAATATCCATTAATCACAATTTAAGTAACGCAAAAGATGCATTAATGTAAAAACAAACAAATTTAGTGTTCAAAAATATTGAAAAAATTTACAAATAGAGTACTTAAATTTTTATTCTTTTAATGGGATATTAATTAAATTATTAATTAAATATCCATAATATGTTATTTTAAAAATCAGCTTTTCTTTAATAGCTTCATTATTTATACCTTGAAAGATAATTTAACTTTTAAATGTAATTTGAACAAATTTTTTCTCTTTATTTATTTTCCCATATTAGTAGAGAACGAGAGAATCACTACTGAATACTTACTGAGAATTAATCCTAAGAACGCGAGAATTAAGTGATTGCACACAAATTAATTCTATTTATAAACAGTTAAATCAATCTTAAATGATACATTATTGCAAGATGTAAATATGCTGGATAAATCTGGAAAAAATATTCTGTCGTAAAATTGTATTATATTATATTATATTATATTATATATATATATAATATAAAGATATCGTCCATTATTTTTGTTTTTGTAACTTGCATTTTTACATTACTTTACAAATGGGTTTTGTTCTGCATCAATATTTTTTTCTTTCAAATCAAAAATGCTTTTTTTTTTTACTTTTTGTGGCAGATAATTTATCCATACGTTATATAGCTGCTGTTAGTACATTAAAGGTCATTTTGTGTAGTTGTCTAATTTTATTCCAGTGCTTGTTTTGTGTCTGATGTAATAATTATGTTGTTGTTATTCCTTATCTCTTTGGTTTAGGCCCCTACCAGGTCCAAAAGGCCATGTTGCATTAATACGTCGAAGGCAATCTTTTCCTCATTCAACAGCTGTCCCACAGAGGCACCAACATAATCAACGATATGAGAGAGAAAAGCGATGACCGAGCAGTGGCAATAGGCATAAGTCTTCACATTACCGTTGAAGGTTAAACTCCTGTGTGTGACCGACCCTTAGCCCAGATAAAGCAGTCTTAGCAGACCTTGAGCAAGTACTCAGCAAGGACAATCCAGGATACTTGACGGCATACCAATCATGCTTGGGTGGAATTTTCCTAGCGATATTTACTTTGGCCAGGAATAAGGGAATGTTCTTCAGAAGCTCGTAGATCAGAGGAAGAAGTGCGAAGTTCTCTAAACCTCCTCGGCAAGCAGATCAGCAACTTCGTTTCCATAAACACCCACAAACACCACATAAGACACATGGGAGGGAATCCCCTGCAAACACACAGAGCAACCCCGGGCCAAAGTAGCCAAATTGGCAATGATATCCTGCCCCAACTTATCCAGGATGCGCGGCCAATCCCTCAGGAATTGGATAGAGCTTTTGCTATCAGTTAAAATTCATACATCAGGCGCACCAGGTTCCAAAGCAAAGGTTCAAGGCCTCTCTTATAGCATTGAGTTCTGAGCGAAAAACTAAATTGTGGTCTGGATTTCTAAAACGACATCTAAAATCATCTTTACTTGTTTTCACAAAGACACCACTGCCTGTTCTTAAAAAGTCAGATTTGCTTCCATCAATGTAGATAACAAGGGCAGCAAAAGGGTTATTATTAATGACCTCGAGAGCCATCTGTTCTGGGGTGTTCTTTATGCTTAATCAGATTCTTTATCACACTTTCGTTAAAACTTACATTACTAAGAGTAGTAGTAGGTAACAGAAGATTAAAAGGGATACAAGGCTCAACGTCAATGTCTGCCAAGACCGCCCACTTCCACATTAGACTAAGAAGGCTGCCCTCCGGTTGTTTGTCCGATAAAAAGTTCGACGTTCTGTTACAGGGCCCAAAACTCTTAAGTTTGGTAATATATTTGCAAAATTTGCCTCTCTTCTTAGATATATATGCTGAAGATCAGTTTCATAAAGAACAATATCATTGGGACAACAATTCCTGAGACCAGTAATATTTCTAGCTGCACTTAATTGTGTTCTCTCTATTTTTTTCATATTAGTATGTGCAGCGACCTAATAAATAGGATAGTCTCATTCAAGGATGGTCGGAAGAGTGCAGTGTACGTAATCCCAAGTGTTTTATCATCTGCTCCCCAAAGCCTCTTTCTACGTTTTTGAAAAAGCTTATATATATGCTTACTTACTTCTGTGAGCAAGATTGAAAAGAACGCAAACAACAGATTCTCTCACCCAAGCTATGCCTCAAAGGATTTATTATGTTTATACTGTCTGCATGAAATGGACCCACTCGACGCTAGATGTCGCATTCCAGTTTCTAGCAATTTGCACTTGAGACTGTCCATCTAGTTTCCCCACGATTCGACACCTCATTCCATCATCCAAACTTTGGTGGTAACTCATTTTGCTTTTGAATTATTATAACCACGAAATTTAAAAATGTTCTTGAGCGAAAGAAAATGAAATTGGTGCTAAAGCCTGTTCCTCTATATGCGCCACCCACTCGCACGTAGACGCTTACATATTCAACGCTTTTCATACATTTACATATTCGACAGACACTTATTTTTCTTTTGAAACATTAGCTTTCATTAAATATTTTTCGAAATAATCGACAAAATAAGCAAGTTTTCTTAATTTTGAATACCAATGTAAATAAGTTTTGCCACAAAAGAAAAAAACAAACAAATAATAACGTAAATGATGGCCTAATACCTGATATTTTGATGATATTTAGATGATATTTTGTATTAAAGTATTATTGAACATAAAAATGGTTATTTTTATGACAAATAATGCTATCTTTCAGAAGATTATTTTCATTTAAATTTTAAAGTATTATTTTAAATTATACAGAATCCAATCATCTTCATTATTTATAATTAATACGATTCAATGTCAAATCAGTGTAATTTTGTTCAATTATATTATCGAAATTTTGTAGGAATTTAAAAAAAAAAGATTTTTAATATAGAAAAAATAGACATGAAACTAATCTTTTCTTGATCAAATTTTAGTTATTTGAGGAGGGGATATTAATTGTTCAAATATTGATTTGATTTCTACCTGCAATATTTTTTTTAAAGAATATATTAAATAGAAACTAGTAAATTTAAAAGCAAGGTAAAGAAAAATTAAATGGGTTGAATCATTACTATGAAATTCATCAGTTTCATTTACAATTTCCGTCCAAGCGAAGAAGAGGAAAGAAAATTCTGAACTTTTCTAATACTTCCTGTTGGAATTCGCGCCACGCAGCCTCACGTGGTAGTTTTACAGAAATCGTTTGGAACCGATTCAGAATTGCGCTGTTGCCGTGGAGACCAGCAGTTGCTGTGGAAACGAGTTGTTTTATTCTAAAAAGAACATTTTTCTTCCAGTTTAGCTTTTGCCTTTGAACTGTTACCATCAACCCTGTATATCTTTGTAAATATTGCTTGTAAATAAATGAAGATTCCATAAATGTTTGTATGGATTGATCAATACTTCTCGAACCACTAGAAAGCTGCGGCTAATAAGAAAAATTGAACCACCGAAAGAAAGAAAAACGATAATCGTAGTGACACTTCCAAAACTGTTGGCCTTACTCGCATCTATTTTTCGTAACAATTTAGGTGTGGTTCAATGTTGCAACTACCATTATAATTTCACAAAATATAATAGTTATGAAAGAATTTAAAAAATAACAATCAGAATTGTGCACACCAAATAATTCCAAATAAGTTAATAGTGTAAAATCTAAAAAAAAAAAAACACTAAGGTTTTAAATAAAAAAAAATTAAATAATCTTGAATATATAAATTAAATTGTTAAAAGCCTGTTAAAATTATACATGTGAAGCATGTAAAAACTTTTCACTTCTTTACCAATAATTATTTAAATATATTAATTAATGCATTCATTCCCAAAACAAATATATATCAAGAAAAAATTTTTAAACTAGAGAAACTAATTGGCTGATTTCATTACCAATTTTCTATGACTAAGAAATAGTCATTTCTGAATATGCAATCACTAAAAAGAAAATTGGGGGCATTTGGATGCATAACATGTAAAGCTACTTTTAAAAATATTAATCACATTAAAACAAAAACAAAATTAATCAAGATATGGTTTAACATTTAGTATACAGTGGGCCACAAAATTGAGTATACACCTTAGAAACTTAGAGACTTTTTGCAATTACAAATTAAATATTGCTTTTAAGATGATTGAATTTTTTACCTTATATACTTTAGTCTATGCTTTACCGTCGTACTATACTTATAAAATTGTTACGTTTATTTATTTTTTACGAAAAAAATAAAAGATCCGAGACTAGAGGAAAAATAACACCACAAAAATGAGTATACACCTTTATTAATTTCCTTTTAACGTATAAATTAATATTTTGTTGCATAACCTTTTGCTTGAATTACAGCTTGTAATCTTCTGGACATAGATTCTACTAGTGTTTTAGTGGTTTCAACAGAAATTTTAGCCCTTTCTTCTCACAGAACCTTCTTGAGAACTCCCTTGCTTGTGATTTCGTGCTCATGTACAGCTTTCTCTAATTGCGACCACAAATTTTCGATGACGTTTAGGTCTGGAGACTGGGCTGGAGTGTGTAATTGCTTCTTGCAATGGTACAGCAAGTATAACTGCACAATCTTCGCTGTATGCTTGGGGTCGTCGTCCTGCTGGAATATGAAGCTTGACCCAAGCCCCAACTTACTGGCCTTTTTTTTCAAGTTATCATTTAAAATCCCCAAATATGCATGTTTGCCCATAATACCATCAATAAAAGCAAGCTCTCCAACTCCTCCAGCCGACATACAACCCCAAACGAGGACAGATCCACCTCCGAACTTGACTGTCTTAATGGTGTTTTTAGGTGCCAGTGCTTTCCCAGCTTCTCTCCATATTTTAAATCGTCCATCGCTTCCGTAAAGATTAAACTTACTTTCATCAGAAAATATTACAGTATTCCAAAAAAGAAATAGGCTTTAAACGATGTTCTTTGGCGAAAATCATCTTTTGTCTATTCACATACTTGATGAGTGGCTTTAGTATTGGTGTACGGTCATGAAACCCATATTGGTGAAAGGTACGTCGAATTGTTTCAACTGAGATCTTTTTCCCGATTGTAGAGGACATCGATAAAGCTAGTTTAGAGGCACTCACCCTCGGATCTTTCTTTACTGAGTGAATGATCTTCCTCTTCGCTGTAATACTCAGTATTTCTTTACGTCCTCTTCCAGGAATATTGGCCACAGATCCAGTTTTTTATACTTCTGTAGTATTTTTGGACAAAACCATAAGTTACACCAATCAACGAAGCGATTTCTCGAAGAGATTTGCCCTCTTTCGACCATTTTACAACCAATAAACGCTCAGATTCAGTAGTTTCTCTACGAGAGCTCATTGTACGATTTTTAATGAGAAAAATACTATTTAAAAGCGTTGAAGTGCAATAGCACGTGTTATAAGCAGCAGCTACTCCTGAAACTCTTTAAAGAAAATTTGAAACTAAAAAAAGTGGTGGCGTAATTTACAAATATAAGAAGTGTATACTCAATTTTGTGGCATGGTTTTCTATCTTTTCTTCGAATCGCTTAACTTTTTTTCGTAATAAATAAGTTAACTCTAGAATTGTGTTATTATAGGATGGTAAAGCAGAGGTTAAAAGTATCTAGGATAAAAAAATTTATCTATTTAAATCAATATTTAATTTGTAATTGGAAGAAGTCTAAAAGTTTTAGAGGTGTATACTCAATTTTGTGGCTCACTGTATATTGTATACCAAAGTGGCAGGAAGGTAGTAGCAGGAAAATTTTCTTGCTACTTTAGAATTACAATTTAATCTAGCCTTTTAAATGTAATTTAAACGCAAACAGTTGTCAAAAAAAGTATTGGGACAATTTTGAAATGAGAAATTTAAGAAAATATATGGCCCCTCAATAAAATTTAATTTACTACCAGTTTTTAGATTATAATTTTGGATATAAAGTATTGGTATCGGCATTTTTACGTATACAGAGCAGTAGCGAGAAGCAAAGATATTTCGGTTGATATTTAAAATCTGGTAATAAATCATAGTAAAAATAGAATATCAGTTTGTCATATAAGACAAATATTGAAGCTCAGTAAGTCTCTAGTTTTTAATATTATTCGCACATTCAAGGAAACAGTGTTGAAAATGTAGGTCAAGGCGTCCAAGGACATTTAGTGAACATAAAATATATGTTGGAAGACAAGTTCACATTAGTCTAAGGACTAGCTCAGTAAAATTGACTCTGAAATGTAAAAGTAGGACAATTTTACTGCGCTGGAAATCTGTAAATCCTGAAATTGTCAGAAATGTTTTAAGAAAACATAAGTATCATGGCAGAGTACCTCGGAGAAAGCCTTACATCAACAAAGAAAATCGAACCGAAATCGATAACATTTTTGAATCGATGGCAAGCAAAACGTTTGGCGCACACCAAATACAGCACTGCATATAAAAAATTTGCTACCTACTGTAAAATATGGAGGTGGCAATCAATTAGCCTGGGATTGCATGGCAATCTCTGGTGTGGAGAACTTGATACAAATGAGGCAATATGATATGTAATACAGAACTTGTGATACAATGAATAACTTGATGATACAATGGGATATGTGATACAGAACTTGTGATACAATAAATAAATATGTCTACCTTTCCATTCCCAAGAGAAATTTAAAGCAAAGTGTGAGCAACTTGGGAATCTCAAGACATTTTTAATTGTGCTAGATAACGACCCAAATCATATAATACTGGTATTATTAAGTTATGTGCCCTCTATCACTTTCCTGTGGGATTAGGATCCCTGTCCAGCGTCCAGACCTTAATCCCATTCAGCATGTATGGAATTATTTTCAGAAAAAAAAAAAAAAAAAATGCATACAATATTTGAAACAAGCAGGAGTTAAGAAAACATCGAAATCAAATTTTGCTCAAAAATCAAATCCATGCCAAATCGACTGCGAGAAGTCATAAAGGGCAACAGTGGTCCTACAAGATATTAATTATCAAGTTCATATTTTTTTCTTAATTTGTTGGACACTGAACATCCCAGGCTTAATTTTTGGACAGTTCTAATACTTTTTTGAAAATTATTTTAACTTGATATATTTTACTTTAAATTCTAATCATAACCGCATTAATATATGAATTTTGTTGAAGTTAATATGATTTTAATTATCAAAATGTGACATACTTTTTTTTTGTTTCTCTTATGTATTTAAGTTATATATTTAGATAAAATCCTATGAACTTGTATTGTGCCCCAATAGCTTTTTGGGCGACTATATATTGCATCAAAATTCATAGCCTTTTGCTAAAAGACATAATTTAAATTTGTTTTAATTTGTATTCTTCACGCCTGAACTTTATTATTAGACATTAATTTAATTTACTTCGTTATTTTTTTAGACTTTAAATACCGATACATAAATAAATATATAAAGCTACTGAATGAAGTATAATCTTTCATATTTTTAAAATTGAAAACATATGAATTGTAATGGTTTTAGAATAATAAAAGACTTTTATAGTTCTAGAAACTGATAAAGTTTCACTACGGAAAGAATTCCGTTCCAAATCATAAAATACCACAACATCATAAAAAAAAAAACTTGGCACAAAAAAAGGCGATTATAATATAAAGTATATGAATAATTTCAAGTGGGTTCTAGTCAGCAGTTCAATCAACTGCTGGGCAAAAATGTTCACTGGGGCGCGAAAAGGAAGTCGGAGTTAAATCAAGGATGGGAGGGGAAAAAAGAAAGACTTTTTATTTGAATCGGTATTCAAATAGAAATTTTCATGTAATTTTTTTTATATTAAATAATAATTTTTGATATTTTTATTTCAGGAGAAATGATTTTGTTTTCATATATTTATAGATGCTTATAAATTCAGAGTGTAAGAATTAAACCAAAAATTGATTATAAATTTTATGTATCGAAATGTTTTAGGAAGCATATAGTTGATAAAAGTTGATAGAAGTTGATAAAAAAAAAACCAGACTCGTGTTCCAGTAGTGCAAAAACGCGAAAATTCAAATCTATTTTCTTCGTGTTCTGCACTCACTGCTTTTTAGAAGAGAAGAATTGTGACACTTTCTTCTGTAGTCACCATTTTCAGAAACGTGCAGAATTGTGAGACTTTATTTTTATTCGTGTTCTGCGGTCACTGCTTTCTGAAAGGAGAAGAATTGTGAGAGTTTTGCAGTCATTGCTGCACTGCTTTCTGAAAGGAGAAGAATTGTGAGAGTTTTGCAGTCATTGCTGCACTGCTTTCTGAAAGGAGAAGAATAGTGAGACTTTTTTCGTGTTCTGCAGTCATTGCTTTCAGAAATGAGAAGAATTGTGATTCTTTCTTCGTGTTCTGCAATCACTGCTTTCAGAAACGAGAATAATTGTGAGACTTTCTTGTTCTGCTGTCAACTCCCAGCAGGAAATGTTCCATATGCGGATTTACCTCCTGGGAGTTGTTCTTTTTTTCTTTGTATAGGGCATGTAGGTGTGAGGTAGTTACCTCAAATGTTAATACGCTGATGACTCACAAACCCTTTGTTAGAAATCGTTCACAATATGACTATGTGAAACACGAGATTCCTGATGTAAAAGAAAAAAAATTGATGTAAACCTTTCTGATCAGAATGTGATAAAAAAAAAAATTTTCAATCTAAATTAAATTTTCTTTTGATCAATTTCTGGAAGAATTCAGACCAATTAATTCTAGGAAGCACACGTAAAAGTAACCACCATTACCCTGATTAGTAGCCGCCGCAGACACCGAAGCGCTGCAAAAGAAAAACAACACCTTCAGTTTGATGGATACGAAGCGCTAACTTCTGGAACAAAAGTTCGAATTTTAGAATTTCCTCTTGCCCTCATCAGAGGGGAATAATAGAACTCTGATTAAGAAGTTTGCGGATGATCGCGAAACAGAAGCTTAAATGAGGTCAAAAGATGAACCCTTGTTTGGCTGTCAAAGCTTTCTTTTGTGTGGGGCATCTTACCTGCTGAAGAGATGCATCAATTCGCTATTCATCACGCAAGCTGAAGTTCGCCACTGCTTTCCTCGGGAGATGATTGTTCGTCAAACAAAGATTCTGGGGAATGCTTTCTCGGGCCAAAACTGTTTTTATTTTCGTGGTGGTTGCATTTTGGAGGAAAAGACAGCTGTGATAAAAAAACCACAAAAATCTTTTCTGTCAAGATGTTGCAGAGTGTATTGAACTAGTAATGTTTTGTCAGGTAATTTCCGTTCCGTCATCTATATGTGAAGATGTGCGGTTTATATCTATTCTTATGGGGTCGAAATGGTTTGGTTAGTCGCTCTACAGTCATTTTTTGTGCACACTTTGGGCTAATTAGACCAGGACATGCACTTTAATGTGAACCGAGACATGCACTTTAATTCTGAACCACTAACAAGCATCCATGCCATCGCCAGGATTCGAACCTGAAGGCTGTGATATCAATGGCCAGAGTGTTAAAAACCAAAGCAGTTTTTTTACGTCTGAAAATGAAGTTATGTTTGTAAAAAGCAATTTTGATGGTTTGGTTTGTCGCTCTATGGTCATTTTATGTACACTTTGGGATAATTAGATAGGGGCCTACAGTTTAATGTGGATTCTGAACCATTAACAATCACCCATGCCGTTGCCAGGATTTGTACCTGAAGCACCAAAGGCCAGAGCGCTAACCAATTGGCCATTAGACAATGGGTCGAAAGGAGTTTATTTTTATTATTTGAAGACTGAGAGAATGACAATTTCATTTTTATTATTTGAAGACTTTAAATTAATGTTAATTTTCGAGGATTTTCAGTACTCATGGAAATTATTTAAAATCAAAATTATAGATACTAAAACGTGATGAAATAACTCAACATACTAATACAATTAAGGTATTATATTTATTTTTAAATCAGATGGGTTTTTTTCACTTCCATATTAGATGCATTGATTGTATTTGAAACTGAGTCTTCGAAATTGAACATTCCCTACCAATTTTCCATTTTGTACTCGTGGATCAACAGTAACTTTCTCAGCTGGAGAGGGATGGCTGAATTTCAAATTCACTGTTGGCGTCCGCTGCAGACCCTACTTTCAGAAGCAAGGTGATTTGATGACGATTGTGATAATGCGTCTCTCGTCGCTATTCAGGCTGTCTGATGGGAATTTTCTTCTATACGGCATGGAAATGAGGAGTAATTACCCTTAAAAGTCGCCTCGGAGTGCAATACTTTATCCCCAGTTCCCATCTGTAGGATATTCTTAACATATATAGCATAGCTTTTCACGAAACATGGTCCAATATTAAAAAAAAAAAAAAAATTTATACATATTTTTAGCTTTGCTTTACAAACACGCGTTCAAATTTATCTCGTATTAATTAGGTATAAGTGAAAGTTTATTTAAATTATTTGAATTGTAGTTGTTTATATTAGGTATTTATGCTGACAAATATAAATTCAAGGATTTTTCATAGAGTAAATACATAATCAATGAGTTTTATTTTTATCTTGCATGTTTAACTTGTAAATTTTAAATATTTTTAGAAATTATCAACTACCATCTGTCAAAAAATTGTTTTAAAATAAATCTATCATCTCGAATGTCTCTTTCCATTATTCTAAATAATAAATTATATATTGTTGTGCATAATGTGTTGTGTAATATCGAAGTTATTTTAATTTATAATTTTCTTCTTTAAATATTCACCAAACTGAATCAAAAGGTAAGTTGCAATAATTATAGGTAAGTAGTAGAATGCTTACGAAATAGTAAATAAAGGCGGAGAGAAAGCTTTTTTTCGTTTTAAGGAAAATTTCATCTACAATAGATATCAGCATTAGCGTGGATTCAATTCACATAATTTAATTAGCAATACCAAATGGCAAGCCATTTAGAAAAGTCTAAATGATTTTCTAATCATAGTTATAGATGTTTGAAGGTAAAAAAAACCCGAAAAAATTCAATACAGTTTTTATATAAGACCTTGTTTATTTCCCTTCACTTATTAAAAATCATTAAGCCCTACATTAATATCATACATACATACACACACATATATATATATATATATATACTAAATGAAAATCTTGATTGTGTTCGTTCATAATTCTAAAAATTTCCAATAGAAAATTTATATTTTTAAGTTAAAATTACAAATTTATATATAGCTGTTTCTATGTATCCCATCACATTGTAGATTAAAAACTGTATTTTTATATGTGGAGCTTGATGGCCAAGTGGCTGGTGCTCGGTACCACAGCTTTTGGGTACGAGTCTCGGCTGTCCAATGAGTGTTTGTAGTGATTCTGATCTTCTTTAAACCGCAGGTCCCTGTCTGATATGATCTTAAAGCGACAAACCAGGGATTGGGTGTTAGTCGAGCAAACCTACTCCTTAAAACAAAAATTCTCACATTTCTAAATCAGCCAGTAGGCTGAAGTCCTTGGCCCACCATGGGCGGTTTAGCCAAATATGATGATTTTTATATGTAAAATGTATTTAAATGACTATTTGAAATAATTCAAACATACTTATTTAAAATTCTAATAGTTTTTGCTACTTAAATTTTTAAGTAGTTATACCTTTTAAAAATCATTTTCATATAAATAAATAAAAGTTGGATATATTTGGTTTATATTTGGATAACATAAAGTTGGATATGTTTGGATTACATCTAGTCTGTTAACGTAAGTTGCAAAATTTCTATGGGACATGTAAGTATCCATTTTATAATGCAAAAATAAATACAGCTTTTAATAATAATTACAACCTTTATGTAAATGCAACAAAATTGGAAATAGTACTTCAAGAGTTTTCTTTATGAGATCTGATTTAACAAACGAAGGATAATTTATTTCAGCAGCTTTTAATTAAAAGAATAAATCTGTTTATATCATTTAAAATAAAAAATTTCTGATTAATAATGCAAAATGGATTCATTGTTTATTTTTAAAACTAAAATAGTTTTTGTAATAATTTATAACGTGTTTTGCAAAAAAAAAAAAAAAAAAAATTATAAACATAAGATTTTATGGATACACTGATATAGAAAAATTAAAAAAGGAAATAAATTATTGTTAATTTTAATAATTATTAGATTTTTAGGAATGAATTTAATAATCTTATTGTGTTAATTATAATACCTATAAAATATAAAATATTATTACAGTAAACTTTTCCATGCTATGCATTCAACTTTTAGGGTTGCTTCATTTTTATTAATTATCTTTAAAATAATACAAATTAATTAATATAGATTAATTAATACAGAATATGTACTGCCTCTTTGCTTTTTACAAACATATTTATAAGACAATGCAAATTTTAAAATAGCATTTCTATGCATTCATAAATTAAATATTTAAGTCTTGTTCTTGTTTGCACAAAATATATTTAAAAAAAATTATGGTATAATAATTCAATAATAATAATTTAATCATGAGAAGAAGTTGTAATTATAAAAAAGGAATTAGTAATTTTTGTTTCCATGATTGTACCTAAATTATTTTAAAAAACAAAATTTAAATAATTAAAAAATAATTCAATTCACTTTTAACTTTTACCCTTTGAACGATGTATATAAAAAAAAAAAAAAAGTCATTACAAATTCAATTTCGTTGGTCTTCTTCTAGTGCTTTAAAGTGCATACGATACAGAGTAAGAAAAAGAACAAAAGAATAAAAGAGTCGTCCATTTTGTAATGACAGCTGTAAAACACGATCCTCATATTTAGAAAAAAAAAACTCCAGACTCTTTTTACCGATGCATTCTAATAAACAGGTTCGAATATCCAACCTCTTTCAAAAAATACGATACTACCTATCCTCCATCAAGAGATGTTCACCTATTATTACTACTACTAGTATAATGCTTTTTCTCGTTGGTGACGATTCATTTTTAACCAAAAACGAACTGAAGAACTTCTGTTTTGCGGGATTCCCCTATCCCCCCTCCTGGTCGTCCAATGTCGCCCGGGGCTAGTTCTGTTCGCAACAGCTTCCGTTACTAAATTGGCTCAGAAGAACAATGGCCTTCCTGCGTCTATTCCCTCTCATTCATAATTTCTGCTTTCACTCGCGCAAAAAAGACACAACAAAAACATGGATTACGTCACGCTTTTTTTCACCACCACCAGACTTTATCGTATTCCGATTCTTTAATTACTTGCTGTGGTCCCAAAAGAAGCAACAGTCCGTCTCTTGTTGTGGAAAGGGGTTCCCCGCCAATCAGATAGTCCTTTTTCCCACAAAACCTGTGGTGAGATGGAACAAAGCGGGTGGCTATTTTCCCATTTTGAAACATTATAAATAATGCTGGGTTTTGTTTTGTTTTGGGGTTTCGTTCATTCATTCATTTATGGCAGTGGTTTCTGGTCACCACAGGGTAGATTAAAAAAAAAAAAAAAAAAATGTTGGTTAAGAAACTTCTATAGTTAGAATCTAATATATGCAGCAAAGGATCTCTGAACTTTTATACTCCATTGAATTAATGTTACTGTAATATTATTTTCCCATAGGAAGCCTTATTACTTTTTTTTTTCTGGGCGTATTTCCTTATTATACAGTCACTCAGAAAAGTATTTAGATACTTAGCATGCATTACATTTTAAATTATTTAAAATATAGATGAATTACATTTAAAATATAAATTAATTGAATTTAATATATGCAGCATAGAAGCTCTGAACTTTTATACTTCATTGAATTGATATTACTATAATATTATTTTTCCATAGGAAGACTTTTTTTTTTTTTTTTCTTGAATGTATTTCCCTATTATCATACACTCAAGCAGAAAAGTATTTCGATACTTAGCAGGCATTACATTTTAAATTATTTAAAATATGAACTAATTACATTCAAACCTAAACAAAATTATCCATTAAATTCTTAAGATTTCGTTAACAAAATATAAAGGAAAAATCATTACTGTTTTATTATCCTAGTTTGTTTTGGCCTTTTGAATCCTCCTGGTGCAGGAAAGCCTACACCAGGTCCAAGGGACTTCGCCGCAGGCGACTTTCATGGCTAAGGATAATATGCTGCTTCACTTTTAGCGAGGAACCACGAGGACTGAAGACTGACTGAACCTCAAGACAACCCAGGACCTACGGTTTAAAGCGGATTCCGAACCACTACAAATATCCATGGCACCGCCGGGACTCGAACCTTCAATCTGCCATGGATTTTGTAGTGGTTCGAATCCGCTTTAAACTGTAGGTCTCGGTCTAACGGGATCGTAGAGAGTTGCGGGGGGTATTGTTCCTCCGCGTCCGTGGCTTGTCCTCAAGCTATACGCATCTCTTGGGTAGTGCTGAAGGAGTGTAAGGTCGGTGTGGCGCTTGCATTAAGGCATCAAAGACAACTGCAAGTGTTTACCAACTGCAATAGGGAAAAAATGCCCTATTATTGTGTTGCAATAGGTTTAACGATTTGTGGTTTTATGAAATTGAATATAACTATGATTTTAGATTATTTATTTGTGAACATTGATTATTTAACAATGGAACATGTATTCCTACACATCAAAATAAAATTACCTAATGTAAATTAAAAATTAACAAAAATAACTTAAAAATACTTATTGAGAAACATCACAAACTCTTTGAATTATGAAATATAAAATTACTTCTTTTTATTGGCGCAACAGCGTGGGAAAGGCTGTCAGATTTCGAGACAGGCGTTTTCTTTTAAAGGGTAGGGTTGTCCGTCCCATGCGCAAGTCATATTAGACTGGGGCCTACGATTTAAAGTAGATTCCAAACCACTACAAGCATCCATGGCACCACAGGGACTGGAGCCCGAAACCTGTGGCACCGACAGGCCAGAACTATAATATGTTTATGCGTAATAAATTGAAAATCATAAATGGATTTCAGTTTTTATATTATTGTTCAAATTGTTGTTTGCTATTAGAATAGACGATAAATCTTGTGATAATGATTCCCATTTTTACGTGTCATCATTTCCTTCGAATTTTCTTGATACAGGGTAACAATTGCTACTGCATTTTAGTTAACTTTTTTATATTTAAATAGCATAAAATAAATTAAAATATCACTATCAATGCGATATATAACAAATTTTTCAAGGTGATCAGTAACGAATGGGAGGAAATTTGTTTTATATCTATAAATCAATTCTCTTTCTGTAAGGCAACTTACTGTTAATGTTTGCCATCTGAATATTGGAAAATAATTGAAAAATAAAATTGGATAAAAAAATAACGAGCGTAACTTTATTTGTCGTCTTCAACTTTTGAAAGGAGCATGCTCTAAGTGCACGATAAATTTTAAATATTTTATATCTTTAATAAATAGTTTCTTTTAGTGCAAGATTTTCATCCTTTATTATGTGATACAAAATTTTAAAACCATTATTAAATTTGAGTAAGAGTAAAATTATAATTGGACCTGAACAACAGAAAAAAAAAAGTTTTCTACAAAATATTAAGAAATTCCATTTTCTTGCAATTTTTTTCTTTTTTTCATTTTCATTTCTAATTTTGTTTAACATATTTCGTGTGAGAAACAAAACTCGATTACTTACTAGTTAAGAATTTTTAAAAAATAATCAAAATCTGATATTGAAAATGATGCCTTAATTATAAACTTAACATTATTGCAAAAGCATTTCTTTCCCAATTCTTCAAATAAAACATGATTTTTTTAAAAATCAAAAAATATAGTGTAGCTGAGATATTTTAAATCCTGTCTACATTTTTAATTGATGGATATTTATTTAACTAACATTTATTTCATATTTTTAGAAACACATGTATATATGTATATCCGTTGGTTCTTTTAAATTAAAATTATTTTCTAAAAAAAAAAAAAAAAAAAAAAAAATCAGTAGAGGATAAATTCATGGAAAATTCTTTAAATGAGAAAAACCAAAATCTTGGCGCATGTTGATACTGTAAAAATTTTATTTTACTTTAATTTAAGACATACAATAATCATCAATAGCACGGCAGCCCAGTGTGGATCAAGTCTTCCTTTTGAAGAGATTTCCATACATTCCTCTTGCCACAAGGGTCCTCCAATTCTTAACCTACAGTTGAGCAAAATCTTTTCAACTGCGTCTATTCTTCGCAACTCGAATCGTCCTCTTCCTCTTTGTCCCTGTGGCTTTGCCAAAACGGCTTTTATAGGGATTTAAATCATTCATTCCAAATACATGAGCAGTTTAATCTATTGATCTTAATAAATTTTATGATATCTGTGTCTTTAGAGCATTTATAAATTTCTGCGTTGTACTGTCTTCTCCAACAATCACTTTCCTTAAAAACCTCCAAGAATAGCTCTTAAAATCTTCCTTCAAATGTACCAAAATGGGCCTCATCCAATCTTGTCAAAAGCCCATAATTCAGAGCCATAGACCAAAATAGATCATTTGCATAAAATATAACGCAATTGGACAATTGAATTTTATTAATTTCGTATTTTATTAATTCGGTATGTTATGATGAATAGATCGAACTAATCTGCCTATGCATTTTTCATTTATCATTCTGTTTATATTTTTCCAATTTTCTTTCACCTTTCATCGAATATTCATCGATATAAATATCAAATAATTAAACAAATAAAAATAATTATAAAAAAAAAGAATTATTGCTGAAAATGTTAGAATTTAAAAAAAGAAAGAAGAAAAGTACCCAATTTAATATGAACATGTTTACAAACGGATGAACATGAACTGAGTCATTACAATTATGATGTAATATCATGATGATGCATCAACTCCTCGACTGCAATGTAAATAATCAACAGATATTACTGGAAAAAAAACACTTAAATTTAGGTAAATGAAACACTCTTGGTGGCCACCCGTCAAGTATCACCGATCGCTCATCCCTACCTGTCAGCACGCCGACGTCCACTAGACCAGCAACTGTCCCTAACCCCAGTTCTTCGTGGGAACTACACTACAATACCACAATCTCATCCAACTCACTAATTGACTTTCTTTTTTTTTTTTTTTTTACAACAAATGAGCCAATTCTTCCCCCTTAAAAAAACAAGGGATCCCTCCTCCCACCCCCTGGGATTCATTATACCCTGAGAACTGACCCCTTCCACTACTGGCAGCCTGTCGCAACAGGTGTTGAAATTGTTGCACATCCTTTCTTCTGCTGAAGGTATAATTTCGGACAGAGCGCATCATCGTCAGTACTTGACAACTGGTTTATCTCATTACCTGGGTACGAATCGGCCATCACAAAAAAAAAAGGATTCTGGCAGTGGTTGTAATTAAATCCTTCCTTGGCTGCCGGAAGTAGAGGGGGGTCGAGAGGGGGGCTGACTTCCTCTGTGACCTGTGAGAAGCGGAAGCCACAGGTAGTAGCGCACGCGTCGTTTTCGAATTGGCCCGAGGGTATCCGATCCAACAAGTTGGCGAAGAGAGAGACAGAGAGAGCCATGCCAGCTTAAAAAAAAGGGAAGTGTCTACATTGGAGAAACTGTGTTGTTTGTTGTTCTGTGGGATTGGTTATGCATTCTGGAGAGATGTTTTTGATTTAAATATTTTGAAAACATCTTTTCCTTTTGAAGTATCTTTTAACAGTTTAGTTAAATGTTTTGCTTTTTAACTCTTCAGTTTTCAGAAAAGTCAACAAGGTTTTGAAGGAATTTGAAGGCTTGTTCTATCGTGGGAATTGGATAGTTTTTTAAATTTTTTTTGCTTCAGAGAGGTTAGGTTTTTATTCGATAGCAACAAATATATAAACCATTTAAGCATGCAATTTTTCCCTTTCCTTTATTATAATGTTTATGAAATTGTAGAACATTTCCTTAAATAAAACAACTAGCAATTACTTTTTAAAATATATTTATATTCTCATTTTTTTCTCAAAAAATAATAATAATAATAAGCTTTGAATAGTTTTTTGTAGAAAGAAAATTTATAAATATGTTTTACTTTGAAAATTACATTTTTTTCGGCGGAAACAGATTTTTGAAGTTATTTTTTAGAACTGGTGGGGGAAAATAAAATCTTCTAAATAAATAGTAGCTAATATATCTGGCAAAAGATGTTTATTCAATTTTACTTCTTGCTAATGTGTAAAGAATTTAGAAAATTGAACTAAACATATGATAAACAAGTCTTACATTACCCAAAAGAGGAAAAGTAAAAGTAAATATATATACATATAAATTGCAAAATTACATCTATTTCTTATATATATTGCTTACTTTAATATAATACAAGCTCACTTGTACTGCTTTTACTCAAAACATTATTAATATTTACTACTTTTACTAAAAATTTCATCAATTTTGTATCGAAATGTTAATTTCTTAAATCTCTTTAAAATGTCTTGTCCTGTAAAGGTTGATAATGTCTTGTATATAAAAGTAGGCATATTAAAATTAATGATGTGGCATACAAATATCCCACATAAGATATTAAATTCCGAGTCTTTTACAACGGTCTGATGGCTAATTGGCTAGCTCTGTGGTCATTGGTACTACAGGCTTAAGTGGCGAACCTGGCGGTGGCATGGATATTTGTTAGTGGTTCGGAATCCTCGTTAAACTGTAGGTCCCGGTTTAATTAGCCTAAAGTGTGAAAAAAAAAAACGACCCTAGAGCGACAAACCAAATCTATATTGTACTGCATTAATGGAATACAATTTTAAAATTCCAATTATAAATCAATAACCTATTATATTTTCAAATTTCGCAATTTTCTCTAGTCCTATTTTCTGACAGAAATTTCATAGGAATTGTATATGAAGTCCTCATTTCAATAGATTTGCAAGTCCTTACATTCAAGCTGCAAAATTTTTGAACTACAGCTTTTAGCATTTCTTGAAATTTATTTATAAATCAACCAGAATTTTGTCAGACCATATGTCTTTCTTGAATTTTGAAATTATAGAGGGGGTGTCACCTATAATTTTCGAGAAAAGATAAAGCACACGTCGGCATTGCGGACGATCTTGATCGATTGACTGCAAAGATGTACCCCAGGGCACAATTCGGATTGGAAACCGCAGAGACGTGATACTGATCTCGATTCCCACAGGGTCTTCTCTTTGTTGGCGTCTGTCGCCTGACAGATGATACGAACCATTTCCTTTGATATTTTCTGATGATTATTTGACACATTCAGAAAGCTGCAAAAATGAGCAGATAATTTTTTATTACGCAATGAAATGTCTGAGAAAGACCACTTCTTTATATTATCTGGCCTTTAGGAGGGAATATTTTTCTATGTATGAATTTTCATCTTAAAATTTTGTTTAAAAAATCAAGTAGTAATTTTAAATTTTACAAATCAATAGCTTTATTCTCCCCTTCCAAAAAAACCCCTACAAATGGCATCTCCAATCATGATTTCAAATTTATTGTTATGACTTTTCCAAACCCGTACGGTACGGGAATGTTTTGGAAAAGACATTCGATATATCAGTACCCATAAAAACTTGACCTTAAAGCAATTTTTAGAGTTTTAAGAAGAAGTTTAGCCCCTCTTGTAACCCAGCAATAGTGTGCACAAAGAGCTTACAGGAAGATCCTCTGGTGGTGTCCATTGCAACCATTACTTTTGGAGACGAAAAGATACCATAGTCATTGCGACGACGCGTCTAAGTGTCTAATTTCGTCGGCTACTGTTTGGTAGAGTTTTCAAGGTTTTCTGCCATACTAAACGCAAATGCGGATCAATTAGCCCTAAAAGTTTCCTTCCCTTAATGCTCATGGTAAACATACGCTCATGTCCATAAATTAAGGATAATGAAGTTCAGGCAAAGAAAGAGACAGAAGCAAAAACAAATTTGACTTATTTGTAAAAGTCTATTTATTAAACAAAAAAGGTAAAGAGCAAAAAAGATGCTACATGTTTGACATAATTAATAAAAATTGCGATTTTTACTCCCTGGAGCAAATTTCAAAAAAGAACCTATTTACAAAAAACAGTATAACATGGTTAGTATGATGGTTAATATGGAGTATGTTTCCGGACGATGCAATACAGGCCTTACAACGCCTAGGCATGCTGACTATCAAATTATCAATCTGATCTTGGGGAATATTACACCACTCATCAAGCAATGCCCTCCGAAGTTCCGGTTGACAGGTGGGGGAGGTTGACGGGCTGCAATTCGTCGGCCAAGCATATCCCACACATGCTCTATTAGATTCAAGTCCGGTGAGTATGCTGGCCAATCCATACGGGTGATATCCTCCAATTTAAGGCATTCGTCTACAATGTTTGCACGGTGAGGAAGGGCGTTGTCATCCATAAACAGAAATTCAGCACCCATGGCGCACCGAAACAAACGTACATGTTGTTGTAGAATGACATCCCGATATATGTGGCCTGTCATCGTTACACTCTGAACATGCAGGCCAGTTATGGGACCAAGAATAATTCCTCCCCAAACGAGCCATCCTGCACCACCGTAACGGTGTCGTTCAATGGTGTTCTCTTGGTGGTAACGGGTACTTGGCGCTCTCCAAATGAAAGTCCGGTGAGAATCAGACTGCAAACTAAACCTGGACTCGTTGGAAAACATCACACCAGATCACTGTTGCGGTGTCCACAATGCATGCTCTCTACTCCCGGTTAATCGCAGGACAGTGAGTTGCGGTAAGTGAAACATATCTGACAGGCATACGAGCATATAGACCAATGTGCCCTAAGCGTCTGTACACGGTCTGCCTTGATACTGTCGTACCGGTAGCTGACGAGACAGGTCTGATGCTGTGCTCCGTCTGTTTCTTTTGGCAGTAACTGCAAATACCGGTCCTCATTCGGCGTTGTAACTCGGGGGCGACCTGTGCTGTAACATCTACTCACATTACCATCATCTTGGAGTCGTTGCCAAAGCCTGGAGATGACACTCTGAGCGACTCAAGTTCCTCGGATACTTCCAGCTGGGTACGTCCGATAATTCTACCACGTAAAAAATCATCCAAATGCTTCCTTTTGTGCCATAACTATGCGGTTATTGCACTGAAAGGCTTTTAAAGCGCTTGTGAACAAATTGACTTCTTTGCCGCCATTCCTTATATACCCCTGTCTTACACTCTCGTCATTGTGACGTACTATCCGCGCCGTCTGGTGGTTTCCTGTAATTTGCCTATTCTTCTTCAAGAAGTGTGTGATAATTCTACAGGTGAAATTTTTACTTTAGAGTTCAATTTCTGTGTGATTCTGAATTATCCTTAATTTATGGACATGAGTGTATATTGAATGTAACACATTATGTACGCATTTACATGTACACATTTGCCTGACTCATGGCTCAGTGGCACCGTACGCCGCTGGTGAGCATTAGGGCGGAGGTTCCATCCGCTGGCGGCTTTGTTGTAGACACTGTTTCAAAATAAGAGGAGACTCGATGGCGCTTGTGGTATTCAATATCTTACCTGTTTAATTGGACTACTGATGTGAGTTTTCTGGGTTTTCTCCCATATGCCACATAAATTCGGGGTAGTTCATTCTAAAAGGCACTGTCTTCCTTCATCAGCGTCAAGGAGCCAAGTCAGACTTCTACCTGCGGGTGCTCCATCACAACAGAAGCTGCCTCTTACCCTCCATCCATGAGTAGTCTACTCATGGGATGTTCGTCCCTCACTACAGGGCACTGAGTATTAGACACAAAACAACATCTATAACATGTAAACATATATAATGTAACATATATAGAATGTATAACCTACAAAAGATGTCTAGCATTGTCAACAGTAGCGTTTGGGGGAAGTTTTCAAGGTTTTCAGCCATACTAAACGGAAATGAGGATCAATTAGCCCTAAATGTTTCCTTCTCTCGAAAGACAATGCCCCTCAATTCTCCTGGTAAACATATATAGAACACTAGGCGCATGTACGATCAAATAAAAGAATATCTTTCCGTTGAAAGTTGTAATATGACGGAATGGGGAAATTCGAAAAATACCGAAAAAAAAATTAAGAATCATTTGTCGCCTGTCTAAATGCATGAACTGTTTTGGCAACAGATAAATAAAATTTTCATCGAAATGAAAGAAAAACTTAATAAAGATGCTTTTTGGAAAAAAAAAACCTAAAAATTTATATTAAAATAAATTTTTTTTTTTTGTATCAGTAAATAACATCTTTAAAAAATAAATAAAAAGAAGATTATTTTAATAATTTTTCAGATAATTACATAGTAAAATAAATTTTGGTTGGTTCAGCATTGAACCTTCTTTTCAAAAGGTTTCTTTTGATTAGAGCAGAGAAATGTTAACTTTTAGAAGTTTCACCGTAGTCTTGTTTGTTTTGTTTGTCTGTTTCTTACAGTTTCAAAAAGATAAATTAATATCTTAGTGTACAATTAAAATTTAGTGTTTTTAAACATCGGTGAAAAAAATAACTGATAGATAAACGATGATAATTGCAGGCCTATTTTGCTTTAGAACTAAATATTTTATTTAAGAAGTGTCATTCAATGTTTACCACCGTTCAATTACTGCGTTTATTCATCACATGTGAACTGTTACGCATTCTGCAAAACGAAGAAATTTCTGCATGGCCACTTAACTCAGAATGATGCACAGAATTAGATTCCTTTCCACATTTTGTTTTAAATACTACTTCGTAAGACTGTTTGCTGTTGTTTAACTTCTTTAAAAGACATGGTTATAGAAGTGTGTAACGTGCCTTACGTAAAATAATTACCGAGTTTTATTTTATAATAAATGAAATCATAATATAATAAAATGTCATCTTATTATAAATTATAATTAAAATTAATTAATTTATTAATACATGTAATGTTTGCAATATTTATTGGTTTAACGTTGTTATTTTATTTTTAATAAAAATATATTTTCACTTCCACTAAATTTATCATTGTATTTAATTCATTATCAATCGATATAATTCGTATAATATCGATTTGAAACTTTCCCCCAACGTTAAGATTAACATTCAGTTAACTTAAAACGTACGAGTTTTTAAACTTATTATTATTTTTTTTTTATTTTAGAGCGCAGAAAGAAAAATTAGAGCACGCAAATTATGGCATGCTTTTACAAATCATACATGAATTGGATAACAAGTTATTTTAGCAAGAATGATAAATTTACTTTTTTTTTTTTTTTTTTTTTTTATAAATGATTTCATTTCAAATTTAAAAAAAAATACAGAAAAATTAATTATTTGTTTTGTGATGCTTGCCAAGTGAAGTAAAAAAAAATTATTGAACATTGATGAGCCTCAGTTCCACTGATATTGGCCACGAACATCCCATCGCCTGTGATAAGGGTGGACATTACCTTCGGGGGGACATTTAAAGATAGTTGCCTCTCATTTGCGTATCGTAAGAGGAAAATCGAAGAAACTTACAACACATAGCCTGGCTAGCGATGGGTGACTCTCTGCACACGTGGTTACAATCTTCATCGAGTCTCCTCTTTTCTGAAAGCAGTGACTGCAATAGACTCCACCAGTATATGCTAACTTGGGCCATCCTGTACATTGCCACAGGAACAAGAGTCGGGTTAATTCTGCTAATAAAACATAGTTTTAAAATAAAAAAACCAAAATAGCCCAAATTTTCCATTTTAAAATTTTTTATTTTTATAAAAACTGTTAAATTTAACAAATTAAGTTTTTAATTAAATTATTTAACTTTAAATTAAAGACTTAAATGTAACGTCCTTATTCGAAACAATGTTGCTTATAGAAGGAAGTATTACTGTTAATCCTATTTCTGAAAAACGCAAATTTATCCGCAAAATTTTATTAACCATTTTGCGTTGTTTATCCCTGATGCCACCACAATTTAAGATTGGAATGAATATCTCAGTAGTGGCATTTGGCTGGCACGTATCTTTCATTACACATTCATTTTCTGAGATCCAATAAGGTCTTTTCTGTCAACAGATATAGAGCACCTATAAGCTACTTTTTGGTTTGGGTTGTTTGTCATGTTTCAAAGGGAACTCAGAAGTCCAAACAAGTTGCTAAAAAAATAGATTAAAAAAGTAATTTCCGGCATATTGATTTACATGTTAATGTTTTTCTTTTTACCCATAAAATATATGGATATTGTTTTGCGTAGCGGGCTCTTCCGTTTCCTTGACCACTTTCAACGTTTCTTATTGGTTTCTTCTTATTATTATTAAATTACTTTCACGAGCTACTCTTATTGTTTATTTAAATTTCTTTCATAAGCCACTTTATGTATGGTACTTTTAATTTCTTTCACGAACTTTTTAATGCATATTATTTATTTAAATTTCTTTCATAAGCTTTTTTATACTTAATATTTATTTCAATTTCTTTCATGATATAATGATTATATAATTAAATAATGTAAAATTGTTTTAAAAAGATAGCCTGACGAAAGCAAAGAGAATTTTATAATTATTTAAAATTATTATTATTATTATTATTTAAAAGAGTGGCAAAATTGAAAAAAATATTACGATTATAAAATTACGAAGGTTTTTTTTTTTTTTTTTTTTTTTAACCAATAAAATTATGGGTATTGTTTTCGAGAGGGAAGTTTTTCATTTCCTTGATCAATTATTTTGTCCTTGACCCTTTTCAACGTTTCTTACTGGTTATTTTTTTCTTCTTTTAAATTTCTTTCACGAGCTTTTTTATACATAGTATTTATTTCATTTTTTTTTCACGTAAAATTTTATGTATTTATTTAATTTTCTTTCACCAGATAATAATTATATATTTAAATAATTAAATAATGTAAAGTTGTTCTAAAAGATTGTCTCATGTAAGTAAAGAAAATTTTATTTCAAAGTGAAAATGATATTTTTCAAGAAAAGAAATTCTATAGAAAAAATTGAAATTCTATAGAATTTTATTTTATTTTTAAGATTGTTGTTATGTGTTTTGTTCTTACATCATCATTATCATCATCAAGGGCGCAAAAGTCCCATGTTGGGCCAAGGCCGTCTGCCTACTGCAGATTTTGAGACAGGAGATGTTTTTCTTTTACGGGGTAGGGTTGCCAGCCCTACGCTATCAATCATATTAGACCAAAGACAGATGTCCGAATGGCGCTCCGCGCTCTGGCGCTCGGGTTCGAGTTCGAGTCCCGGTATTGACATTGTTGTATGTAGTAGTTCGGAATCCACTCTGAGCCGTAAAGTCCCGGTCTCATATGACCACAGAGCGTCACAGAACCCTGTGACGTTCTACGGTCATGAAAATGATAACCCTTCGTCAGACTTCTTATCATCCACATCATTCCTAAACTGTAAAAAGGGGCAACTCAGCTTTCGGCACAGTGATGTGGTGTAGTAGTCATATTAGACCGGGACCTACGGTACTCGAACCCAAAACCTGTAGCACCGAGTGCCAGAGCGCTAGTCACTTCGCCATCAGGCCCTTTTGTACTTACAGGAATTCTGAATTTTATGGGTAACCTGTATATCGACCTATCCGGCTATATTTTTTTAGAAATTGCATTATAAGGCGCATTTAATAACCATTACATAGAATTAACCATTACATTTTTTTAATTACTTTTTAACTTTGTCGACATTTATCTCTAAAACAAGATTACCTGAAAATTTTTGTTAAAATCTGTAGTATCTGCAAATTAAATAATTTTTTTATAAAAATAGCTTCGAGTAAAGTTTACTTTTTATTCTATATTTTACTACTGGGTTTCTTTTAATACTCTTTAATACTGGATTTTTTAAACTATATTTTTAGTATTCACTTTCCTTTAAAACTAGATAATTAAAGATGGCTAACATGTCTCATCAATATTTCAAATCCATTTTTGCCATCCCTCTGGGTCAATAATCAAGTTCGCCCGACGAGCAGCACGTGCGAAGTTGGAAAAGGAAAAATTATCACCCACAGGTGACTCATAAGTCTCCCCCTTTATCTCTTTTCCCACACAGGCAGGTCCTCCTTTGTGGCATTAAAAAAGTGGCACAATGGCCGATGGCTCCCATCTTACATCTCCCTCCCAGATAACAGAAACAAGGACAGCCGTTACATTGTTAGGAAGTTGTGATTACGTGAGAGGAATTAACCTGCGCATGGAAAACCAGTTATTTACTGCTGTTTCCAGCTACTAAACACCGATTCTCGGTAGCCGAAATTTCATTTCATTGTAACTCAGAATTCGCGGGGAAAAAGGAATATATAAATGCAAACGCAACATTCTGAGGATTGTAGTTCTTCCTTTTTAGTTTTGAAGCGTTTCCGTCGCTTCAGAATTCTTACTGTGCTTTTAAAACGTGTAATATTTGCTATGGGAGCACGATGGCAGAGTGACTTGCGCTCTGGTGCTCGGTGCCGCAAGTTTCGAGTTCGAGTCCTGGCCGTGCCATGGTTATATTATGAATTATATATGAAATTTGACACAACTATTCAATGACAAACAAGCCCCATAGGTATCATATATCAGAAAGTAATGGCAAATGAACCCGATATGTCATTGTAGACTCTTCATGGTTAATAAATTTTCGAAACCAAACCTTCCTTCGATGATGGGGATTAAATAATTTATTGCATAATGCGTGGCACAAAAATGATGAAGAGTGGCATATGTTTTATTAACCTGACTCTGTGGTGGGTGATCTTGCACGGCAATCTTAACCAGTGTGGTCATGTCTATCATAGTGATTATCAACCGGCTCAGGCACCCTGCCGCAAGCAGGGGCTTTGAAATGAAAATCATTAAAAAAAAAAGCCATTTATAGATGCTACTAAAAATGCTTGTTGTGGCAATGGCACGGCAGTATATATATAAAGCCGTTATCTTAACATGAAATTTCAAATCATTGACCCATACATTTATCTGGGTAAATACAATGAGAGTGGCTATTTTAAGTAACAAACATGTATTAATATTAATTGGTACCAATTATCAGTGACTGACAATATAAATATTTGTGCTGGACGTAAGGTAGTGAGTATTCGTTTTTACGAGAATCTTGTCGCTGATGGTAAGCGATGATGTTAGTTCGAAGCAGTGAAGTACAGTGTACATCAGCGGCGATCGCAATTATTACATAAGAATGATAATTATCTTTGCATCGGGCAGGCAAAACGAAACTCCTCTCTGCTCTAATCAAAAAAGAAATAACCTGAGAAAGGAGTAGTAAAACAATCTTCTTTGTAGGAAAGTGTTGACCCCACTGACACAACAAGAATTTATTTTAATATATTACCAACTAAGTTGCAGCCCTTAATACCATTATTTTTTTCATTATTTCGATGTTATCATCTGTATTGATCGTACATGCCTAATACCAGGCGTGTGCATGTTCATTTGTAATGGCTTCTACTGCAGCATGCCGGTATATTGGGTGTTTTGTCTAATACCTTATGTGGGCGCTCTGATCCGTGTATGCTGACTACCCCAGGTATGTGGCTGGAGCTCGGTAGTGTGAGCTAGTCATCTTATTACGAGCAGTGTCCGTGTGTATACATGTAAATGCATTACATAATGATTACATTCAATATACATGGATATTATGATATTGAGAGGCTCAGTTTGGCTGTAGTGGAATTTTGTTTATAAAAAAATACCAATACAAGGCGTGATCCGAGCAGACTCAGGCTGAGACTGATGTGTGTGGTGAATAACCCCAGCCCAGCCATGGTGCATCAGACACCGACCGATGCCTGGCGCGTGTCCTCCACCCTGGTGTGTGGTGGACTCTGCATTGAAGTCTGGTACACCGTGAGATGGCCTGATGATCCCGTGCATGTTCTTGAGCCACGTTCTGGGCATTGCCATGAAGGCTGTTTGCCTCCATTAAGCCTTGAAACTATCTTCATATCAAGTTGGCCAGCTTTCCCTACTGGAACCTCTCATTGTGAGAATGTGCAATGTGATTGGCTTCCCATGTTCTCCCTGTCAGCAAGTATATATTTAGTCCTTTCTGTAGGTGTAGACTCCTGGCCATAAGCACAATATGTTACCTTTCTTTCAATGGTTTCTTTTAATTGTCCAATTTGAAGCTTTGTACCTTTTGTTTAATAGTGAACTACAGATTCACAGGAGTTTGTTTTTGCTCTATGAATTTATGATTTATATTATGTTGGGCACAATCAGTCCACACTTAACAATACCAATTTGTGAGGAATGTAGCGTCATCTGGTATCTTTCGTCTCCAAGCAATGTTTGTGTTCTTCCTAATGTGCTTCTTTTATTCTATTAAAACAAAAATTTACATGGGTACTGATGTCTTTTCAAAAGCAACAATAAATTTGTGAATTGGAAGATACCATTTTATAGGAGTTTTTGAAGGTAGCAAAATGTACAAGATATTCTCTATGACCAAATTGATCTTCAATACAT